>JBBPNU010000253.1:0-21357 GCA_038091055.1 Leccinum angustisporum
GGAGCGACTCACATTCGGCACGATGCTTGTCCTTCCTTCCGCGCGCGATACTCCACCACTTCTGATTCTCATCCACCTTGGTCTTTAGCAAACTCTCCTTCTTTCCCCCCTTCCCCCTTTTCTCGTCTGGTATCGAGATAGACGGAACGTTTGTCACTTCGCCCAACGTTCCCCATTGCATCCCGTCCAGCGCCATACGGGACTTCTTCTTCTTCACCATCAAAATCTCTCCGATGTCGGGGTCGTTGGTGGGATCCACGTAAATCTCGAACCCATTGCCCCCGTTGTTGACGGATGCGCCGCCGACGCGTCGGACTACATCCGAAAAGTCCTCTTCGCGAGCTCTCGCCGACGACCCGAGGAGACTGAGCTTCGACTTCTTGGGAACGAGACGCTTCCGGAAAGCCCCTCCACTCTTGAGAGGCTTTGGTGCGATTGAAACATGGGACGCCTTCGACTTTTTGGGAACGAGACGCTTCCGGGAAGCCCCTCCACTCTTGAGAGGCTTTGGTGCGATTGAAACATGGGACGCCTCGGACGTTGTCCCCCCGCAGCCCTCAGATCTTCACAAAGCCTCTGCTCCCTTGCGAATCCCTCCCTCACTCTCCTCGCGCGCTCCGGATCCGAATCACCCTCTTGATGCTCGGAATCTGCACTGTTTTCAGCAGAGATGAGGGCTGTGTCAGATCCAGCCCCAGCGCTGGCATCAAACTCGGACGGTTGATGTCGGGATAGGTAGCGTGATAGGCCAATGCGCTCGAAAAAAGACTGGCGTCGGCTTTCCTCCTCGTCCACGATCTCTGACTGTGTTCTTGTGTGGTTCCTTGAAGAGGACGAAGCGTTGGGCGCATGGGAGGCCAAGATAGATCGTTCCCATCGCTTGACGCGCCAGTATCCGAGGGAGGAGGTCAAGAGTAGGAACCAGCCCACGGTCATCAAAAAGAACGAAAGCCATTCGGTAGCGATCGGGCCTGTGAGGAGAGAGTTAGTCCATTGACTCTGGCCTTGCTCGGGTGCGGGTTGGGTAGTGGTAGCTAGAGTTCCATTGCTGAGCAGGGCGAGGTTGTTGTAGTATTCCTCAGCTTCCTGGGTGCTGCTAAACGAGAGCCGAGTACCGTCTTCCCACGTGCCTGAGCCTCCATTCATGACATCGTCAAGTCTAGCATGGAGCGCGAAACCCCATTGGATGAGGGTGATACCGAGGCCCGCACGACTCCCGAACTTGGCGGCGTGCGTGGTATGCATGACCCAAGTCAACACGAATCCAACAAATTGGAAAGTCGTGCTGATAAGTGTGTTCCAGAGAAATGCAAAAAGGGTGCCTGTGGGCAAGGAGTCGACGATAACTGACCCCTGGGTTGGTGTGCCTGAAAAGACACTGGTATCGTACATGGAAGAAGGGGGGAGGAGAACAAGCGAGGTATGGTATGGCGGCGCTGCGTCCGCCTGTGCAGCAGCATAAGAGGGGGGTGCTGTTGAGGAAGATTCTTCGGGAACGATGTAGATGCTGTCGCCTGCAAAGGAATGAAAAGACGCAGGGGAAGAAGCTGCCAGGAACTAACCTTCTTGTACGCGAGCGCCAGAAGTCGTGGGTTTCGCGCTAACGTTGCTGAAGACACCGTCGTTGTCAGATCCTCCGCCCACGATGCGGGCTCTTGCAGACGATGCCAATTCACTGAGGTGTGAGAAAAAGTGGCGCGGCTTGGGTAGGCTCATTCTGCGAGTGGGTTTCGCAAGGAGTGGCGGTGGTCAAGCGGATGGTCGGAATGTGTGATTGGGGCTTAGGTGTAGTGAGGGGGGATGGGGTCCGTGAGCGAAGGGTATCCGTCGTAGATCGTGAAAGCAGTTGCAAGGGCATTAGTCGATAAAGAAAGATGGAGCAGTCGTTATGAAGCGTTTCGAACGTGCGTGTGCTGCTTCACGGCGCTCAGACCGAGTAGTTCCTGAGTATCTGCCAACCGCTCTCACTTCTGTTCCAGTAGCGTTGCCTCGAGCGCATTTGACTTTGGAAACCGCGTCTATTTTGGCCACTCCTCTTCGCCATCGCCGGTGTGGATGATTTGAATGGCGATGGATGACTTGGGACGAGTGGACCGACACTGTACGGCTGCCATGGACTAGAAGAAAAAGCGGAGGTGGGGGGTTCGGACGACGGAGGCGGAAATTGAGTAATTATTTTTTGCACGTTATTCCAAATTTAGAACCGCGCTTACATATTTTCGGCACTTGGGTGTCCCGGGATTTCCCGGGAACATCTATCAGATCAATTTCGCAAAGAAACACGCAGTACAATGCTTGAAACGAATGTGTGAAGTGTAGCTACTTAGAGAATACTAACTTACCCAGATGCTAGCACTGCGCTCCGCAAGGAGGATCTCCGACTTGGTGCACCACGATGAGGAAACAAAAAGACAGGTAATGTTGACGAGTTGAAGTTTGGCAACTTGCGACACGACGCGAGCGGACAGGAAACGATCGATGATCATAACTTAAAGTCATACATAGTCATAGCGTGAATACCGACCATATGAATTGATGGTATATAAAGCGCTAACAGCAGTGGCAGAACAATAAGTATCACCGTCGTCCGACCACGATATTGAGTCCTGCGAACGACAAAACTCTGATCGCTCTGTAGCAACGCGTGTCATCTAAAAAACAGTGAGCAAGCAGTTCAACTACTACATACGCAAAGTTTTAGATGCGTACATTTTTCATCGTCAACCCAGCACGGCGTAATGACCGTCAAATAGTTGCGCGTGAAACCTGTACCCCACTGGATTCTTCGAGCATCTATTTCAGTTCATCAAGATCGGGTGCCTTCTAAATTGTTTCGAGCAAAAACTATTACCGTTGATTAGTTGATGCCAAGCAGCAAATAACGGCACCTACTACCTGAACGTTGTCCTCATCTAGTCGTCTATTTCCCTGCGGATGTGTCTCGGACTCAGGTGGCTTCTCTTCATCGCTGGGGATTGTCCCGTGCGTATAGAAAACGTCTGACAGAACGAGGTGAGAGATCAAGACCCATGGTAATTTGATTGTTGTTTAACATAACATCCGAAAGAACCGAACGATAGCCCACTGTATCTCTGGGTTCAATTATTTGCCTTGGGGCATTCCTATCAAAGCACCAGGCGTCAGTGATTTCCTACCACACGGAACTCCAAATGCCGAATATTTTCAAATCGTAGTTCAGCAGACCAGTTTACTCGGAACGTATTCCTTGGCCCTCTGCGAGAGTCGAGCGGTATTGTTTTCAACGACTCGGAATTCCGGTGGCTGGATGATGAGACCGACGACCGACGACTGACGACGACGACAGTGAACGACGTGATGTTGTAGCGTTGTGGTGCGTGTCGTGGTGGCACCAGCACGCCGTGATGACGTGTCGTTGTCGTTCATAGTGGTGGAACGTCGTTGCGTCGTGGTGAGTTGGTTCCGTGTGGTCAAGGGAGAGGGAGAGAACGAGAGTGGTTGTCGTCGTTCCCCGGTTAGCGTGAAGGGAATCCTGACGAGAACGTCGGGAGCAACAAGGACTCCGCTAGGATCGCCGTTGCGCGGTAGTTTTAACTTCAGTAGCTTTCTGCGTCCGGGAAAATCATGTATATCTTTCTGTAAATATTGAACGAGTGTACTGTCGAGAGTCCAATAAGTCAGCGAGATGGAGGACGCGCGAATGACAGGAAAGTCGAGAAACTACTCTGCGTATGCTATCGTGTACTGTTCGTTCTGTATCCGAAGAGTTCTTGCGACACTCCTTCCTCAGATCATCCAGCATATGATCGACGAAATTCCAGAATTGGCCGCTGGCCCATACAGGAACCTCGGCATCGTCACTGGCTCCTCCCATCACCTTGATCCCGATCACGTTCATCAAGATCATGAAACGAGGGTCCGTTATAATCGGTGTCGTTGCTGGGATCTCCAGCACGACCGTCACCGGTGGGGGTATTCAGCTCTCCATCCCCGTCACATCTGCAGGTTGATGGTCAAAATCCATCCGCGCGTCGTGCACTTGCCTGTCAGGGTCCTCGTCACCGTCAAGATCGTCTTGGTCATAACCAGTATCCAGGTCGTCTGCCTTGTCACGGGCTGGCTGCAGATCGACAACGATCACGTTCAGTTCCTTCTGCGATACGTGCAAGAGCATTCGTGTGGATGTGGTCAACGAGGACTGGAAAAAAAAGCTTGTCGCTCTGGTCTATGAGAAGAAAGACGACGGCAACACCTCTGATACGATCCATCAGTAATGAGTCACTGAGAGACGCCTGGCTTACTAAGAATGTAAAGCGATGCCAATGCGACGAGTCCGAGTCGAGTTCCATGCCAGTAGTACCTCGTACAAGACTAGTCAGAACATCCATGATAGTCGTTTTCTTGCAAATCGACTTTGTCAAACATGACCCACATAAGCGTTATCGCGTATACGACAGAAAATAAAAATACGCACCGCCGTCTTTATGATACCACGGATGTTGGATAGTGTTCTTGAGACTATCTTTCCGAGGATGGGACCTACTTCAACATAATCAAACACGCCCTTCGGAATCGAAGCCATACAAAGAAATTGTGCATGCGGCTGTAGAGAAGACGGTTGAGACCGTGGAGGCGCGGAGCTGTTCAACATGTCCCCCTACAATCACAGAGAAGATGCGCAATGTTTCCGACAAACATTTTTGTAACTCAGCATCAATTGGTGCAGTTCTCTAAACTGAACGAGGGTTGATATTAGCAGGAATGCCCATCTAAAGCGCAGGTATAAGTATGATGTATGTTTCCGGGATGTTTTGCATCTATGATATTGCCTCAGAGTCGCGATCTCGCCAAAACAGAGTCCCTGGGGTGTCGCTCCTTGCTGTTGCCTACGTCCGTCAGCGAGTGCGCCGTACCGCCATTTGTCATGTCGGTATATGCAGCTGCGGATGCGGATGCAACGTGGCCTTCCTGATCGCTCTTGTTTGCCGACAGACATATTTCCCTTATATCTCGAAGGGCCTCTGTGACATAGTCAACGAAAATGCGCGTGAACGTTGTCGGACACGAGTGTTTAGATTCCACGCAAAATTTGACAGCATGCGGACCGATGAGGTCTGTCCATCGGATGCTACGCGAGAGCTGATCAACGATAGATGTAACGGGTGACGAGGAAATGTACCCACAGTTTATTCCATATCTGTCTTCGTACGGCGAACCGAATCGAACCTGCAGGGA
Source organism: Leccinum angustisporum (assembly GCA_038091055.1). Classification (NCBI taxonomy): domain Eukaryota; kingdom Fungi; phylum Basidiomycota; class Agaricomycetes; order Boletales; family Boletaceae; genus Leccinum; species Leccinum angustisporum. The sequence goes on from JBBPNU010000253.1 coordinate 5,215, forward strand.
TGAAAAATCATTGTCAATAATATAAAGGAGGAAAAACATTTTCGGAGATGCGGAAGGCACCCCTTATCAAAGCAGAAGGATAGCTCAACGCGCGTGCTCACCCAGTTCCCCTGAACCACCACCCTTCACTCAAACCGCTCGTGGACAGCCCTAATCATGTCGTCGTTGAGATCCCCGAATGACGTTGAAAGAGATACACACCCTCTGTCGTCATGACTTTTTGGAGACCATACCCTTCTACAAGCAGTTCCTTGTCTCCCTTTTTTTCCCTTTGCGTCGTCTTTTTCCTTGATGTTGATGATTGCACGCTCGATGGAGGGAACTCCCTGAGTACGAAGCCATTAGAGAGGTGCAGACGCGATGGTTCGGAGATCTACCTTGACAACCACCTCCGGAAGTAACCGTTTGAGCTCACGCAGTCGATAGTATTTGTCTGCTCCATCAACGTAGAGACGCAATCGGTTCCGACGAGGCATCACTGTGATAGACTGAGGGACATCAGGTAGGATTCCGATGACTCGAAACGCGGTACTTACCTCTTGCTTTACCTTGAGCTTCTTAGCATTGACGCCCATTTGATGTCATCCAACTTCATTTCCATCTGCACAGTTCCCATTAGTTAGGTACGTTACGCGACCAAACAGTGGATTACGACGAACCTGCAACTTTTTGATGGCGTCCATGTCTACAATGATTCCAATGTATGTATATTCTGGCGCCCATGCTTCTTCCAGGACGGCTGCGACCCGTACACAGAATTGTCGGACAGTGTGAGAGATCGAACAGGAGTGAATTACATCACCGAGGTGCGTCTTTTCCAGACGGCCCTTGACAATGCGATAATGGGGGTACTGATGAGTTTGGCTGCGTTGATGATTTCCTTGATACGAGGCACTCCTAGGGTAACGTTCATGGACGCGACACCAGCAAAGTGAAATGTCTTCAAAGTCATTTGCGTCCCTGGTTCACCAATGGACTGCGCGCCGACTGCTCCGACGGTTGAGCCTAGAACCTCTATGAGTTACGATGATCGAATAATGCATTTCGAACCACATACCTGGTTCGATCCTGGCTTTGACATATTTTACCCAGCAAAGCTGTAGGAAACAGAGTAACTGAGATTTTGTAACTTTGACCATATTGCTTTGTCGGCCCCTGCGTTTGGTGAGAACATGTAAACTCGGCAGGAATGACACCACATACTAGTTGCTCCCAAGGAAAAGTCAGTATCGGCACCCCACTCATCGTTACGCCGCTCCAAAGCTTCAAACATGCCGTGACTCTGCCTTATATTTGCGCCGAGACGCTCGACGACACCATCCGCGATGAAACTACGGATCATGGCGATGTAAGTGGGGGTACATTCGCTGAGGAACTTTGGCGTGGCCAGTTCTTGATCCATTACTTCAAGGATCTCAAAAGGCAATAAAGGACGGCCGTCCCTCCCTCCGATCATCTACGTTCTTTGGCTGAAGGACGAGTAGAGTGTGATACCAGTGCATGCTGCAGGGATCGTTCAAGTTCGATCGGTTGAGCATCTCCTTCGAGGCAAGCCGGGTCGAGCCCATCATCGCCGTATCTGAACTGTACGACTCCCCCTGTGGAATTACGGACAGAGATGTCATACTGTGTAGTGAGGTCCTCTAAAGCTTTCATCAAACGTCGTTGCATATATCCCGTCTCGGCTGTCTTGACAGCGGTGTCAACCAATCCTTCACGTCCCGAGATGGCGTGAAACAGAAACTCTGTGGGAGAAAGGCCAGTGTAGAAACTGTTCCGAACACAGCCCTTGGAAGGCGGCTCCTTGGATTTTTGGGGGAAATGTGGGAGTGAACGGTCCTGGAAACCGTTTGGAACACGCTTTCCAGATATGATCTGCTGCCCGACACAAGCAACCATTTGCGAGACGTTGATGACCGACATCAGGAAATCAATGAGAGTCTGACAAAGGTTTATATATTATTTTCATGCATGTCATGTTCATTCTTATCCATCATTATGATACAACACTAGATCAGGCTAAATATTCACTGGGAGACTAGGCACATGACTGTCACTCTTCATCACTTTCTGATACATGCTCAGATATGTCTGACTGTGGTTATTTGGTCATTTTATCAATGATTGATGCACATTACATCAATTTACATGTACTGTAAGACATTGGTTTATGCTCAGATATGCCTGGCTGTGGTTATTTGGTCAATTTATCAATGATTGATACACATTACATGTACTGTAAGACATTGGTTTATGCTCAGATATGCCTGGCTGTGGTTATTTGGTCATTTTTATCAAGAATGCATCCCATGCTGACTGTGAAAGCCCGTTTTGGTAATTCTTATACCTATTATAATCTGCCTCGTGCAGACACATCTGAGCTCGTGTACTCTTCATCAGGAGTTGTCAATGGGTCTAATCTCTATTCGTATGGTGATCCTTTTCACACAGGCACATTTGAGCTCATGTACCATTTATCCAGACTCGTCCATGTGTCCAACACCGACTGCCATGGCCTATATTCGTCCCCGTGATTTTGTGGTATAATTCTTCCCAAAATGAGTGCTTCGAACCAATTTATCTTTTATCAAGAGTCGTCCATGCGTCAAATGTTAATCACTACGGTGCGAGTTCATAATCCTTACTTCCTGTTGTAACCCTTTCCACACAGACACATTTGAGCTCATGTACCATTCATCAAAACTCGCTCGTATGTCCAATGCCGACCACTGTGTCCTACATTTGTCGTCGGGACCTTGCGTTAACGGCGTCGACTGGTACAAGCAGAAACACCATGGGTTCGAAATAGCTATTGGTCGTCATACTGAGTTACATGGCACATATCCATATTTCTTGTTCCGAATCGAATATACCTCGCCCACAGATGCTTTTGACCATAGATACCATGCGTATACTGTTGACAATGAAAACATTAGTGACTGTATGGCTCACACCCGCAATGTATGTTTTTATTGCAAACCTTCGATGTATGAGCACCCGTGGTCACAGCGCAGAGCCCATATTACTAATATAGGCCCATCAGTTCTCGCCGTATGATGCACATTTCATTGCCAACCCGGGCTGAAAGCAAAACTGGCACAATACTCAATTAGCCTTGGAAATTTTCAACTAGTACTAGTACGTGACACGACTCGGATGTTTGTGTTTCTACGACACGCAAGTAGTTTATTCTGCCACTTCGCGATCTCGCGCCCTGATCTCTGCACGCTTATGACGGATCCGCGCCAAGGCACTGTTCTTCGATGGAAGACGCTCGACGTCTGCATACAGCGGAAATACCTGCCTATTTATTCGTTTTGGTGAGCATGGTGCAGAGTTTGATATGAAAACCTCCGTACCGGTTCCACCACGCCAGAAGGTGCCCTACTTCTTCTTGCTCCTCGGGGTCAAGCAGTAGTTCCAGTATACTGTTGTAAAAACGCTCTGAATCTGTGACGAGGTCAGTACGAGAAAATACTTGTGCAGAAGTGAGTGCGAAGCGAGCCTGGAATCGACCTGATGAGTAATAATACAACCTTTTCTGGGGTCCACGGATCTGACTTGCCTGCGTAGCAACGTAAGCAATTGATGCTTTCGTGACCGACCGCATGCCGTGAATACGTGCATTGCCTGATCGTGTTGCTTTCGGCTCTTGATCAACAGAGCTAGGAGAGGTGAAGATATGCTTAAAGGCCTACTCAAACTGTTTCAGATCGTGTACTGTAGATTAGAACGGCCAGAAAAAATACTTACAGAAACCAGGAGACCACTTCGGAGTAGTCCGTTCCATGGATCCTCTGGATCGTACGAGTAATTTGCGTACAAAAAAAGCGGCCATTGGTCGCCGGCTACCTGGATCTGACCCGTCACAAGCTTGTTCCGCGTCCTATGAATACAGTTTGCGAGGCGTCACGATGCGTTATAGAAAATAATAAACTCACTCAGTGTTGCCCCAGTCGAGCCCTGCGGGACATAGGAGAGCGCCCGTGCGCTCATGGTTGAACCCACGTCCAGACTTCACGTTCCGAGGGATGTGCGGGCTTAAAGACTGACCCGTTGGCGTGATCCAGTCGATAATGGCACTTTTCATCCCTTTTGTGTCATCTGCCCTTGAACCATTGGCACCTTTCTGTATCTAGAATCCAACTGATTGTAAGTCAAGAAATAGAATAACAGAATAGTGGATTGCGTTACCAGATCGGCAAAGTCGATTATCTCCTCTTCCGAAGACTCCATTAGTCGGGCTTCAAGCCCGGGCACCATGCGAATGAGCTCGCGGAACACAACATATTCTTGTCGTTCTCTATATACGTAAAGTTGAATGCGAATCAGAGTTATAAGCATCAGTGTACGTTTTGGCACTCACACCGCTGTCAAAGATTCTTGCCCTTCGCCATCACACATGAGCAAGAGACCATTCGTAATGAGAGTTTGTATGTTGCAAAAGGCGTGCACAGACCGCCCAAAATGCCTTCCATGGTGAACAAGGGGATCCTGAGTAGTTCTGCAAAAAAAAAAAAAACTATGTCAACGATGTCGAAAATGATGTTATAGTACTTACGGTTTCTTCCTAGGCCCCAATTGCAAAGCGCTAGTATGTTGGCGCTTCTGACCAGTCGTCCCATCAAGTGACGGCACTGACGGGCTATCACCGCGATCATCGTGCTGTGATATTGGCATGTGATGGTGGTTGCGAACGGGGGTCGTTCTGTTTAATAGGTGTAAGCAGTAGGATGGGCAAGATTCCGAGTCGTCGGAATTGTACTACGTGCCTCACTGGCATTCCACCCCGGTTTTATAACCTGAGCGTGTGACAGTGTCGGTCCGTTCAATGGCCAACTTCGTACTACAGCCACTTCTCCATTCGACTATTCGTGAGTACCGGCACTTCCGATCGCCACTGCTACTTCTGGGTGTTCCGTAACAGTCTGCTGCTAGTGATTCCGTAAAGACAACTTCCGACAGCTTTCGACAACTTCCTGGAAGCACTGCTCACCGCGTCCGACTTCGCTACCGTGCTGGCAATCGCTGCAAGCAGCAAAAGTCACGAGAAGCAGGATCCTAGTAAGTGGTCGTCAGTTATTGGTTTTGGCAATGCTGCCCTTTCCGACTAGTACTTACTAATCAGTGACAGGTGGACCATCGACCATTCAAGTGTGAGCTGCAGGGGTGTTGACTCCGTTCCATTTGATCTACGACTATGTCAGCATACACACCACAGGCCGAGAGCGGCCGCAGCACCGGTAGGTCAACCATTGCCACGCATGATCCACACGCGATGATTCGGTCTTGCAGAACCTAAAACAACTAATTTCATTATTGGCGACGCTCTAAAGTCGCGAGTCGATTTAACAGAAAAAGGTGATGGTCTAATTTTGTGGTAACTCGTTCTTGAATTCCAGTCTTACAGGCTATCGTACCTTAGATCATACGGTCCCGGGTAGCTGCAAGCTGAAGCATGGTCGTGACTATGAAGACATTGACGACGAACGTCCAGCAATGAAATTTGCACGCTATAACAAAGGAGGGGGTGCGAGTGTTGCAGTGCAGCATGAACTAAGCTCTTTGGTTACTCGGAAGATTGAAAGTGACTTACTACAAGCCGTTGTTTCCGAGCTTGCGGGAGAAATGCGAGGGTTGAAATGTCAGGTACTGACGTTGTTGGGAGATGTTGCCGCAAGGCCAGTTAAACCTGCGAAGGACTACGCTTGCAAGCATTGTTGTGGAGCGCCCGGAGAAGATTATCTGTTGGACTCGGAACTGGTGGATAAATAGCGAGATGATTTAGGTCCTCTGGATGAGGTATAGCAAATCCCTTACCCCCTCCTCCGTCAGACGGGCTATTCATTGTGATAGGCAGTATTGATGTAACGGCCAAATCGAAGTTTTTGTCAGATGATCTTCAGTCGAGGAGAGAGCTATGTTATGTGGAACTTGAAGGGGAATCAACTTTTGCATGGAGTTGGAGTAGCAAATAGCAATTAAGCACCGAGCAACCAATGAGAGTTTAGCGCCCCAGGGCCTTCTTTGCGAAGCCGAATCAGAAGCCTAGTCTGAGCCACGGGTCTGACGGCGTCGGGTACACATTCGATCGGATGAGCCGGAGTGACTTTTGAGAGATCCGATGCAGATCTGCGACAAGCTGTAGTAATCTTGGGGGTTGAAGCGTCGGTGGTGATGTGCTTCAGAGGACAACGTGGTGTTCGTCAGAAGGAACTTGAAGATACAAGGGAAGTGTATCAAAGGCCCTCCCGGCCTGGATTATATGCTGGACAAGGCGAGTGGCCAACTTTATGTGATTACATCCCTCGAACTTCTCCATCGACACGCTACATTGCGGGCACTTCTTTACCGGCCCGCCCTGTTCAGCTATCCACGCGTCGTTCAAACGTTCCTGCTCAGCAGTGTCACGTCGAGCTCCAGTTCTCTCCCTCACCCCCTCCCCCTCTCCCGCCTTGGCCACAAGCACCCTCAGCTCATATGTTGTCTGCTGTCGACTCTTCGGGCCGTTTACCCATTACTTGCCTCGGTGACGAAGCTCGATGCAGTGTACCGATCCCGATTTCTGTCGTTCAGTCGGGAAGTCACATCTGACATATATCACCAAACACGCCGAGGTAGTCAAGCAATACAAGACTGTGGACCGCACGCAAATCTATCGCGCTGCCGTCGGTCAAGCTGATGAGGCTCCACGGTCGTTGCACTGTCCGTCTCAGTGTTTCTGTGCGGTGTGCAATGGCTGTCACGAGGACGCGCACGGAAAGGGAGCTGGCGAAAGGCGTGTTGAACCATTCATCAAACGATTTGACCGAGGTGAAGATCTTTGGCAGAACAAAGTTGAGGAGGGACCATAGTTCGGGAAGGTTGTTTTGAAGAGGGGTACCGGTAAGAATGAGACGGAAGTGGGAGTGATAGTACTGGGAGAGTGTCTGCGAAAGTTTGCTTTACGTGTTCTGCATGCGGTGTCCATCGTCTAGGCGTAGCGTTACCGATCGCATGGAACAACATCACACAGGTATGCTCACCAATGATCATGTAAACCCATTTGATCTTGGAGAGGATCGGGCGGTCCTTGATGATGTATTCGTAGGTGGTCAACAAAACTTGGAACTGACCCATGCGCAACTCTGACTGTATATTGCGGCGCTGCGTCGGGTTGCCCTTGTAGGAGATTGTCTTGACCGCTGGAGCCCAGTTGGCGAATTCACCAGACCAGTTCGTCATAGTACTGAGAGGAACGATGACGAGATAGGGCCCACGCTGCTTCTTGACCTCGATGAGGAAGGCGACGAGCGAGATCGTCTGGATCGTCTTTCCGAGACCCTGAAATGGAAGGTGAGTACGCATATAGACATTGTATGACACAAGAACTCGCCATCTCGTCTGCAAGAATCCCGTTAAGTTTGTTGTTGTACAAGTTTACCATCCATTGCAAGCCTTTGAGCTGGTAGTCCTTGAGGGTACCACCGATGAGTAGGGAAGGCTATTTGGTGACCTTCTCGGACATCCGGTGGGCGACGGCGTAGTAATCTACCTTGCCCTTTTCCTCTGGGGCTTCTTCGAACACCTGTGGTCCAAACGTGGCTTCGTTGGTCGGAGCGTCTTCTGACTCATACTCCAAGCCACCTTGTTCGTTCTGTTGTGCCATGACGGCCTGGGCAAGAGACTCAAGATAGGCATCGGTTTGTCGTATGAGATGGGTGATGCGAGTATCCTTGGCGGTATCGATAAGCTTCATATATGCCTTTTCATCGTCGGCCTTGAGAGCCTTGAGACGCTCCTTGGAGATGCGTTCGATACGTTTCTGCTCCTCCTCTTCGGTATTCAAGTGGAAGTTGAGAACGGACTTTCCAAGGCGAATGGCGCGATCCTTAGCCTATCTGCAGGAAAAGATGACTTCCCTGCCATGCGAACAGATGACACCGAGCTGCTCGACATGCTTGCGTTTAGCGCGCCTCTCGCGGTCGACGCGTTGTCGACGTTCAGCTTGTTCGGTCATGCGTGCATCACGAAGGGTCGGTTTGCGTGCACGACGGAAATTTGCACGATTGAGAGGCAGGAGAGTTCCCTGAATGAGACGCTCTGCGACGAGAGCGCGCATTGAGCGCTGTTCCTCGAGCAAACGCAAGTATTTGAGTTCGATCATTGCGCGGAGCTTTCCGTGTGCATTAGGAGCAGGATGGGAAGGAACGGGTGCGTTACTGTTGAAGGCACCTAGAGCCTGCTCGTTTGCGGCACCCAAAATTTCTTGTGCAAAAGAGTCGAACCCGCCGTCGCCGATCATGGCGTCCAAGCCTTCAAGTTCAGAGATACGCTGTGAGATGCGAGCCTCGATGAAGCAATCGCGTTCATTGACGATCTGGTGGACGTCGAGACCTGGTGGCATAAAGGAGGGGATGAGAAGGCGTTGTAGACGCGTTGCGAACATGGTGGGATCGACATCGGCAGGACGGGTGAGATGGGTGAAAGGGAGGCGGAAGGCATTGTAAGGGTAAACGCCAGAGTTTGTGTCGTCCTCGAGGAAAAGGCCCTTTGGTAAATCGGTGGGAGATACGTTTGGAAGGGGAGCGGTGGAGGTCTGTTCGTCCTGAAGGGGCTGCTCTGGCGGGGGAGGTGCAGGAGCGACGGGAGAAAAGGAGGGGGGAACGACGCCCTTTTGCAACTTTACTGCTGCATCGACGATCTTATTTGAGATATCTGTGGGTGCCAGAGCCTTGTCGAGATCGGATTATACTGAATTATGTGGTCTAATAGCCTGCTGTAGATGTTCTGGGAGGTGAGAGCCGCGTGAGATGAGCTTGAAAGCCAATATTGTGAGCGGAGAGCGGTGATCTGATCCGGAGTGAACGAGACCGGGGTAGACGGGGGGAGAGGTACAGCGGGCACCGGACCGGATGCGACGGAGGGGGGGACATTCTGGTTGGCCGAAGCGGGGGGAACGACAGCTATGGTTGGTTGAGATCCGTTGAAGGGGTGCTCGGGCTGGTGGCCGTTCGGAAAGTGTGGCTGTGTCTGTGGATGTACACCATCTGCAAAGGATGAGGAAAGAGCGGGAGAAAGAGGATGGACTGAGCTGTACGTGCTGTTGTTGACTCTGAAATGCGGCGAGGTAAGTGAGGAGATTGCGGAGCTCTTGTGATGACTCGGGTGTCGGTCGAGGAAGCTCTGTTACGGAAATTCGTAAAGGCGAGCCGCAGGGAATCCAGACTGGATACGGAGGAACAGGACTTCCGTGAAGTGGCTTCCTTTTGCGTAAGCCAATGGCCTATTATACTCTGAAATCACGGTCCTGAGGCACAGTGATGTAACTAAAAACTCACCAAAGCACGCCTTGGAGTAAACATTTACTTGTTGTGACTTCAACCGCGTCACGAGAGATGAAATGACTGCTGTGCGAAGTCGGCTCGTACCTTGGGCAAGCGATGCATGGCAGTAGAGGAAGGTAAGGGAGCGGGAGAGGGATGAGGGGAAGAGGGTGGTGAGGGACTTCTTTCGGAAACAATTGGTTTCCCCTTGTCCGAGCTTCTTTGAGTTACTAACTAGCATGCCGCGCCTGTCCGCATGCTTGGGGGGTATCTGAGGATGGGAGGATACGCGGAAGCAAACGAAAACGAACAGAAGAACGAAAAATGAAGATGAGACCAGCAACAAAAAGGAGGTCAAGAACCAGAACTGAACCAGGAACGCCGGAGCTCAGCCCCACAAGCCTCAACGTCTCAGTCCAAGTCTTGTTGCGGCGGTGGCAAATCTAGGACCAGATAATGCATGAGGCGTCCGTCCCCAAAGCTCCCCTTGTGCACCAAGTCCCGTGACGCCCCGTCCACTCCCGTCCCTGTTCCGTGCGAGTGCAAAGACTCGGCACACGCCGTGAACGTAAATGCAAAGTCCGCATTCGTGTCTTCGTGCAACACCGAGGGGTCGTAGTATGGAACGGGTTTGCGAGAGGCACGCCGCGCGGGCATGCTCGTTGGTCACAGCGCCTGTTGAAATAGAGTGATTGATGGGCGGCGCAGGAGGCACCTGCGAAAGCGGATACTCTTCTCTGTTAAATTGCCGCGGCGTGTGAGTGGAAGGAAGGAGGGAGATGTTAGGGGAGGGCAAGCTAGGCACTCGCTGTGCTCTGTGCTTGTTGTTCGAGTGTGTGATTCGATGTGTGTTGAGAGAAGGTGCAGCATCGGGAAGAAGACTCGCTGGCAGCAGTGGTGGGGGTTGCACAGATTGCAACGACGTGCGACGGTTGTAACGTATGGGTGTGTTTAAAACGTCAGCGGGGCTTACGCAGGCAGAAGAGGCGGGGGAATTGAGTTTTTCTTCGCCAACGGTGTCGACGTCCTCTTCGGAATCGCCAGGCGTTGTCAACGCAGATGCAGTCCCGTCCAAAGCAACTTGAAACATGGCTCCAGTCGAGTCTGAATGGGAATGGAAAACTCCCTGGTGACTCGCACCCCACCGTCTTCTGGTTGAATGGTCGAAGGGATTTTTAGTGATCCCCATTGTCGATTCGTTCCTCTGCTACCTCCAGCGGACGAGCCTCTTGCCTCCGTGTCCATAAACATACTCCTGCGAGCACAACCAGGGCAGAACCAAAGACCCCGGCGACGACACCCCCCACAAGACCGCCCATACGGTAGCCTGCAAGAGCTCTCGTCAGGGGGTTACCGCCTTCCAGCCACCAATCTTAAGCCCTATAGTTGAGGGAGTTGGCCAGACTCGCAGAGACGACTAGGCCAGATAGATTGCATTTCGGAAATTCGGGGTAGCGAGAAAAGGGAAAATTCCCACAGGTGGTGCGGGTTCTGAAGAGTAAACTTTGTGCCGTCCGTTTCAGGTTTTTCAAGTTTTCAACCACGACAGGCCAGTGCTACTCACTACATATGTTGGCCAGCCACGTTTTGGCTCTGTGATCATTGCTGCTTGATAACGAGAGAAGCCCGACAAAGATTGCGCGTGATGCTTAGCTTTGATGAAGCGTCCGACACGCCCGCTCAAACGCATTCCGTGATCAGTGAATGGAAACCTTGAATTTAGTCTCAGCGATAGCCAGTGGTTGTTCTGATGCGGCGGCCATTAGAAATGGACTGACCATTGATCCTGAGGCTTGAAGCTGAAGGGCGAAACGGGATTCAAGATGCCTTGCTAGCAAGGAATATACAGAAATCGATGGGACATGGAGCTGGGAGTATGGGCGACTCGGATAAGATCAATATTCGGCGACTTGGTGGGGCAAACCTTGCCAGTTCGATACGTACGTAATGTACATGCCGTGCGAGGATGCAGAGCCGGTGGTGGTGGGAGAGAGGTGTGTCATGTGTGTTGAGGGAGGTGGTGGTGGACCGTCTGTTTCGGTGTGTGCGGGGGAGCGAGTGGGTGTGAGCTGGAGGATCCGCCGCGTCTGCTCTGACTCGAAGGTGGCTTTGTGCGATCGAGCGCAGCCGGTGGGAGACGAGACACGACCCGACGGATCCTCGAATTCAAAACTGAGCTGAATGTCGAGCGACGCGCCAGCTGTGTCGACGAAGACACGAATGTGGAGGAGGCGTGCAGCGAGGTCGACGTGTCTAACAACGAGCGAATTCGTCGTGATAGCGACAATGGCACAGGCATGCGACGCAGCACGCGTGACCACAGCCAAGTCGATAACTTGGTGGAACCAGGTCGAAGACGACGTGGTCGTTGTCGATATACAATTTGGGGACACGACTAATTGTCGTGGTATCTTCGGGGAGCCCCATCAGCCTGACCGACGGCAGCGCGGTATAATTGCGTGCAGTCCAGAGTCTTGCAGTGCTTGAATTCCTCGGCGTGTTTGGTGATATATGCATCAGATGCGACTTCTAGAAGCCGACTGAACGACAAAAATCGAGATCGGTACGCGGCATCGAGCTTCGTCAGCGAGGCATATCATGAAGGGTCGACAGCAGAAGAGATGAAATGGCACAGGAATGCGACGCGGAACGCGTGACCACAGCTCGGAGGCGGTCGGCTTCAGTGGTACAGTCCCCATCCATCCGTGCACCGAAGCTAATTGTCTCGTCGAGAGCGCGGTCTCGTCGTTAGCGAGTTGGATGAGCAGGGGCGTTCGGCAATGTTCTCGTAATGCACGACCAGTGGCGTAAATAAGGATGGAGACTCTTCAGACGTGGCCTTGCAGGAGGGTTAGAAATGCGCACGAGCGGGAGCTCTCTCAGTGATGATCGCCCTCAGGAATTGAAACACTTGGTAAAGTCGGATTACGTGAGTTTTGCGCGACGGGGATGGTAGAGAAGACGGTGTGATCAAGATCTAACAGGTAAAAGGAGTCAACTTCGGCCTGTCACTGACTTAGGTCGTAAGAGCGGCGAGGGAAGAGAATTACTAACAACATCATTCTAACATCCCATAACATCCCACTTCTTCTTCCCATCCCTACGCCCAACTCTGCAAAGTGCTTCCGGTTGGCCGACAAGCGAACGAGGTCGTTTCTAGAATGCAGCGCCGCTTGCGGTGGCGTGAAACACCAGCGCGCCCAGGCGTAAAAGGCTTGAGCATGAATACAAAAAAATGTAAGATGCTGATTTGCCATCAACACTCGTGTGATTGATGGGGGACCCGGTTCTCACCTCGAAAGACTGTATATGGAGCTTCTGTTTTACGCTTGTGTTCCAGGCACATCCACCCTTGAGTGCCTTGAACAGCTCGTTGCGTGAAAGAGTCTTCAGTGATCCTGGTGGCAAGTAGCTCTATTTCAGGTGATTAGAAGGTCGGAAAGGACGTGCCAGGAATACGTTGTCCTCGTCGGCAGTACTAGGACGGGTCAAAGACTCTTTGGCACAAGGGAAGAACTCAGCTTAGGTCCCACATCCAACCGACTTTCGTCGCCCGCCTTCAACTTGAAAGCATCAAGCGCGGACTGCAAACGAAATCGAACCTGACCCGCAGCGTCATGGTCAATTGGTCCGGCAAACCTAGCCTGAGACCCACGAACCCATTCATGAAAAAATGATAGACCGCCAAGTTACATAACCACTCCTCAGGGTCGTGATCGCGATTGTGAGCGTGGATCACCTGGTGTAATTCGGCAACCGTCCGGAGCATACTCAGGCTGGAAATTATTACACTCCTTCAGGCATACACCGCTAGCGTTCTTAGTGAGTGAGTGCTCTCTGGATTCCGAGACTGCTTGGAGTTGGTAGGCTCAGGCTGTCACTGGCAGCTGTACTTGTCGTCATAAATAATAGATGTGCCAATTACTTGAGCGACTCGGATGGTGTCTGTCACGGTATGGTACATCGTATTTCATCGCAGAGCGAGGAAGAGGTAGGCTACGTGACTATGAAGAGAAAATGGAAAGGCGGGAATCAAGTTCTCCCCAGCTGAGCCTCTCCAGAAAGCGCGGAAGCATCGGCGCAACGCACGATGCGTAGTATCCTTGTCGTTCAAACTCTCCTGTTTCCGTTTCCGTTTCCGGTTCGCGAGACCGTGATACGGCGCGCCAGGTATTGGTATTCAAGTTACCGCTCATCTTGGTTGGCGTTGCATCGTCCCATAGAATAACGCATGGCGTGTCCTGGTTGATGCCCACGATGCTCTCTGTACACCCAACGTTCGTTCGTTAGCGCGCGCAAGGAATATATATATGCGTGAAGACAGCAACCAGGTGAGTACAACCGACCAACATCGATACGGTGATTACTCCTCTCCGCCGAACGCATTGAAGAATGATTGATCCGCTCCCAAGCCCATCACTTGAAACCGATTCTTGAGACTCCCTAGCACCCGATCTCTGATGTAAAAATACTTGCCGTCGTGCTGCGCTCCCAGTGACGTTAGGACATTGTGTTGGGCGGCAGCGGGTGCTCGTACAATCATGGTAACCGCGGTCAGTTGGGCGTGTACGCCGTGCACCACTCTGATTCGGTCGCATGGTGGTAATTTCTGACAATCTAGATGTCGCGACCACGCTCCGTAGCCTTCGGTGTGCAGGCAGAGACCATTAACCGCGGCATTCAAGATGAGCGTGACCGGGTTTGTACCCAATCAGGATTGATGTAAGTCAAACCACATGTGGTCGTGGTAGCGCTGAGCAAATCCGACGTCACCTCCTGCGTAGAGAATAAGTAGGTTTGGTCGATGCTCGGTCTCGCCGACTTGTCTGGAGACGGCCGCCGGAAACGTTCATGCAGGCGGAGCGCATGTTGCACACCAGGTATGTGTCGGATCCAGTCCCATGATAGTTGCCGACTGTGGAGTATTCGCACTGAGACACTCTCTCCATCAGCGGGCGATATCCAGCGAGGCATGAGCAATCTCGCCGGAAGGAACGACCCTTGTTCCGTCGTCGATCATGGAAAAGGTTCTCCGCCAGAGAGAGCCATGTAAAACCCGATGCCGGAACATGGGTTCGTATGTACGTTTGTCCCAAGTACTAGTACCAGTACCAGGCAAGGCTCTCGTTTCGTTCGTAGTGGTTCCTCGAGTTGAGTAGCGATAATACCCTCCGTGATCATCGCCGAGACTGTCGCCTTTCGTAGGGTGATGGCCCTTGGGGCAAGGCTCAATGACAACTCGGAGGCGGTCGCCTTGAGTCGTCCATCCGTGTCCACCGAAGCTAACCGTAACTTCGTTGGCGAATCGGATGAGCGGGGGCGTCGGCAATCTTCTCCTAGTGCACGACCAGTGAATGGGGATGGAGACTCTTTCAGACGCGACCTTGCAGGAGGGATGTATGTCGCCCTTTATGGAGTGATCCAGCTGTAGCTCATATGCGGTTGCTTTCGACGCCAGGTTCCCGACCGCGAGCGTCCACCCAAGCTAGCCGTCACGTTGAGTGCGTGGTGTTGTCGAATGGGCGGGGTACGTCGGCCATTTTTCGTAGTACACGACCAGTGTCGTCAATGAGGATGGATGCACGTGCTCAGACGCCTTCAGCAAGGTATGACCGAGATAGAGGCACAGGCCACACCAGAGCGACGGCAGCGGGAGTTGCCTCCGGGCTGAACGAGCCCCAGAACTGGTTCTCGCCCCTTCTCTAATACTTCAGTTACATTCGTGAGAGTGTTGCCCGAGACAAGTTGAGAAGACGACGCGTCCCTGCGAGTAGCAGCGTTGTATACTTGAGAAAGGGTGAACATTGGCGAAATGAAGGCAAAGTAGACAGGTGCCACTAAGAAACATAAAGAATGTGTCGTACGCAGGAGAATATCCTCAGCAACACAGACACAGGGCTTAGCAATAAATAGATCACATAAACCAACAATTCCGCCCGTGTGAGGCCCCTGCATAATGAATAGCTGTTGCTCTCTGTTCGACTTGACTGCGGACCGCACATAGCTCTTAGCTTGCCAGATCGTCCAATGAAAATAGGTCAGGTGGTCAGGCGGCCATAGTTCGAGTCCGGCGCCGGCGGACACACCAGCCATGCTGAGGGCTATCACAGTGGTTCAAGTGGGGGGGAAGGAAATGCACAAGGTTGCCCAGTCAGTGGGCCTCGTCTTCGAGAGAGTGAAGAGACTATGCGCGAAGATGTTCGAGGCCATCGAATGACCTAGGTTGCGTGGTGGATAGAGGACCAGTGTTCCACTTCTGAAGGAAATTGTCGCGTCAATGCCTGCAGTTGTCACAAGCCACCCCAACAACTACTTACCTCGCAGAATTACACTGACCTCTCCTTGAATTATAAGCAAAGGTCGAGTGCTCGGAGAAAGGCGATAGCCGCGTCCATGTCCGATAGTTCAGCCGAAAGGCTTTGAAGCTGAATTGAAGTGCTGATTGTACTAGGACGACGAGCCTCCTCAGGCGTTGTCGTTTCCTGAACTCGTACCGACGAGAGATATGCCTGTAAGGTTGTCTGACGCCTTGAATGAAGATCGAGCTGAAGATGGTGTACTCCTTTCGCAGCCGAATGGGAAATGGGTGTGCGTAAACGGAAAGGGACATCAATGAGAGTGGCTCCTGAAGCGCTAGCACAATGGCCATCACTGGCACATCACAGAATGATTGTCGAGCCTCATCAAGTGTGAACAGTTGGTCGAGAATGGTTCGGTACAGTTTATCTAGAGGGTGGATCACGGTATCCCCTCCGTATTCTAGAAGCATCCTCATCTGCTTCAAGGGACTGACACCAAGGGCACCCTCTCCTTGGATAAATCCGCAAGCAGTCGAAGC
>JBBPNU010000254.1:0-20948 GCA_038091055.1 Leccinum angustisporum
CGAGCAAGGGGATGGGATGGGATGGGATAGTGGGTGTGGTAACAGCACGGGTCCGGGGTGCGGGTATGCGCTGGGTACTACACGATCCTATCCGTGACTTGGAGTGGGATGACCGACGGACACAGTAGACTACAATGAGTCCAACAGCTCAGGTTACCCCAAGGTTACCCTTTCCTGTACATATATTTGAGTATCATTCAGACAGCTTCGATGTTCAAGTTGTTTTATTCAATTTGTGCACCCAGTACCCATGCCGAAAATTGCGTGCCCGCCTCCAAAAGATGCGCGGCCATCCCGAAAATTGCGCGCTGTACGAAAAGATGCGCGCGGAATATTTGTGCATTTGGGCCCTCATATTGGGACGTCATAGGTTTCGGCCTCAGCGCCTCGTTTGAATCCTATTTGGGCTTCGCGTGACGGTCCTGCCACGTGAAGCCCATGTTTGCCTATTCTCTCTTGATCCTCCGGCGCTGAGGACAATTAGAAAGCCGCAGTTGAACTTTCCGTCGGTGGCGCATCGGCTCCCCAATTTAGCAGCCTTTTTCCACGCCAATGCCTTGCGGTGTTGGGGCCCCAATTCTTTGTACTTACCTTCATCGTTACCTGATCCCGCCCTTCCCATCAAACACCCTGCAAAAATGCGTTCACGTGGTCGAACTTTCTCTTCATCCAGACATTCTCGTTCGCGTTCGACTGGATTAGCCGGAGTCTGAGTCTCACACAAAGATCCGAATAGGTAAAGTATAGTATAATTTGAATCGTAGTACTCATCAGTTCTTGTAGGATTAGAGACCAAAATAGTGGAGACTGGACGTACAGCGGAGTATCATAGGCTCTAGCCTCGACGGACGTTGATTCGTTCGACTCGAGACTCTGCGTCCCTGTCGTGAGCGGAGATACAAATTGTACAGTATTACTTCATGTGACATTTTGTGACGGCCAACTAGTGGGGTGGCTCAGACCTTGGTGAGTGATAGTAGTTCTCTGTCCTGGAAGATTATCTTGAAACGTATGGATGGGAGGATGATACCGCGGATTGTGGATGACTTTTGATTTTAGCAGTAGGACGTGCAGAATGCCATGGCTCGATCCGGTTACACACCCACTTAGATTCTCGTTCTGATCCATCCTTGCAATGCTACGTTGCTTTTGTTGAAAGTGCTTTTTGAAAGGACTGTATCGCACGCCCACCCGCGCGTGGCAATTTTCCGACATATTATAGTAGCCTTCAAATTCCCAGTGAAAAGTGGATATCCGAATTTGACAAGGGATCGAGTCACGCTCGGGGCCGATGCTTCAACGACATAGCTCTAGCCGAGGTCGTGTCGCCATATGCTCCACCACCACTCTCTTGACACTCGCTTTTCCCAAGTTCTGCGAGCACTACATCCACACCGACACACCCTCACTACCGACGTCGCATCGTCCTCCACACTCCAGAATGGCTCACATGAGCGTCCAGGCGCAGTCGAGGGAAGAAACAGTAACCGAAGGGGAAGAAGGACACAACTCAAGCTGCTACATCACAGTACCCGCTCAAGGTTATCTTTTTGCATTCATTGGCGCACGTTTTGGGAGTGGCTGCAGAGATCCAGATGTAGAGGAGGTCATCAATCACTGATGAACCACGAACGTCAAATTGCTTGCTACTGGCGCGTGGTGTCCAAGCAAGAACGAACTTGAACTCCACTTGGTAAGGTAAGACTTCCATGGTTGCACGACATATCAAACGATGACTCGGGCGTGGCCTCTTGCAAAGGAATCATATAAAGCACTCGGACCGTTTTCGCGAGGTCATATAAGAGCCCGAGTTCGTAGCATCTTTCGGCGGACCACGTCCACACCCAGAGGGAAAGCGTCGGAGCATTTTCGGTTGAGACGACGAGCTGAAGACGGCGCCAAAGGGTGTGGACAACTTGAAAGAACCCTGTGGGACATTTCTCCGATCGCCGATTTTCTGCAGACAACAATTCCACCTGGCTCACGTGTCTGGTGATTCCTCCCACTGTTTGAGTTCGACCTTCTGCCATTGGACACTGGCGCAGCTGGTCCCTATAGGAAGGTCTAAAGGCATTTTACAGTTGTACATCTCTTCTACGCTCACTCTGACTTCCCGTACGACACAGAATGATCCCATCAATGATGATTTCCATGCACCAAAAACGTAGGGTCTGGCGACATTCATCCACCTTGATAGTCCAAAACCGAGTGTATCCAAAGTCTCGAAGGAGCTGACGAGCAGCGAGTGTGTTTCCTCCCTTTGACTCTGCGTTTGGACTTCATGACGGCTGCCTTACCGTCGAGCGCTTCATAGGATCCCAGTTGGAGAACCCGGAGTTTGCCTACCTGTCTTCTTGTCGGTCGGAGACGAGGAGAGTCCAGACGAGGTAATCCACCTGGCCTCGGCGATACAGTTTGCAGGGTTTCGGTCTGTGATTGCAATGACGTGGGCCTGGACGACGCACAGACGAACAAGATCGCGTCCAAGTTTTACGAGAATTTGGTGGATAGGTTGGAACACCTGAATCATACCCGCGCGCGGCGTTGGCGCTCCATAAGACGATGAACTCATTGGTTGGTAGTGTTTCGCTCGACCAGCGGATTCAAGTTCTGTATGTACATATTGGTGTCTAGTACCTGTCAGATGATGTCGACTGACCTCGTTCACCGTTACACCATAACATTATGGCCTGTCCCTGTCCATTTCATGACAGACGGGAAAGAATGATCCATCGCATCAACCTACCGCTCGTTTTATCGGACCTTGACGCAGGTATATCGGAAGAAGTTTTTTTTAAAGCTAGGTACGACAAATGCCTATATGATACTTGGGGTGGATAAATAGAGACGATGTGATGCAATGATGAGGCGAGACCGTGACCGTGACGCCGCAACTTGAAGGCCAAGAAGGCTACTCGGGCCGGCGTTCAACGTTCAGCGGGCCTGGGCGGTGTTGCCAGTGCACCACCCGAAATTGTCTGGCGCTGGCAGAAGCGGTCCATGGAGCATAACTGTTACTGTAAGTTACGCCATGGTTCAAGTTCTTGTTACTAAGCCTGAGGTTGAATAAACTTGAAGTTGTGAAAACATTTGACCAACATTCCCGGGACGAGTCTCAAGCTGGCACGACGGCCTACTATGACTACCGCTGGCACATCGCCGGCATGCCTTTTTATCCTCACAAGAAACATCCTGATCGCATTGTTGTCGTCTCCGGATAGGTGCTAGTAGACACGCAGTAAGTAGTACATCACGTTAATGTCACACGAGGAGTCACGGAGTAGTACTGGTACTTCAAGCGGATGCCGCATACCCTATTTGACCATCAACTTCGCCCGGGAGGATCAAGACGCGGTCATCCAAGGCGGACCCGTCCGTTGAGCTGCCACGGTCATGACGCCAAATACCTCACCAGTGAATTTGCCACCGAGATAATGTGCTGCGCACCAGTTCTCGTATCTCAGGGACAAATAATGCGTGTATATGTGCTCGTCGATTTCTGAATCATCATCCTGAACTTGAAGGCCAAATCAGATGGTAGGCGAATGAATCGATGAACACGATACCTCGTCGCTTCGAACTTCAAGTTGGATGATGTTCTCAGCTTAGCACCCATTTCCAAAAGCTCTGCTGATATGACTCCGTCGGCGGGTACTGCTCTAGATGACGGTACCCTTCTCAAGAAAAAGTCACAAGCAACGTTAAACTTGAACGGAATGCTTGAAGGAATAGAGATATTCTTGACGCTGAAATAACGGAAAAGTATGGATGAAAGAAATGGATCGGAGGTAGGAAATTCAACTTTATTTGTATCGAATCTTGACATCCTCAAGGTGGTTTATATTCATAGTAGTACTTGTGATGCTAAGCACTACGCTAGATGATGACTCGGATGCAGCAAGGCAGACCCTGAATATCACGTGACGTGATACTCAAACGACTGTTACTGGGCAGCCGCGGGTTCGTCCTTGAACCAAATGCTTCCTCGTTTGTACGACACACCGTCCAGGTTACTAAACTTAACGCGCGTGCAGTATGAGGTTCGACTGACTCTCTTTCCATCAGCAAACTCCTTTGTCGGCAGATTACCCTGACAATCGGTGAGGGAGCGTGCCAACTTGGCAGCGGGGAGCCGTCGAGCCAAAGAAGCCGAGCATGAGACCGCAGAGAGCGAAACTGATGCAAACGAGAGCACGCAAGAGGAAGAGCTCGATCGTTGGCTTCTCTCGGGCGAAAAGAAAACAAACGAGTCCGGAATTCGTTCTTTCAAGGACCCTTCAAGTTCTTCTCTGCGCAATTGGCTTGGTCGTGACGTGGTGAAGAGAATTTTGTATGTGTTGGCGCAACTTGGCGGGCATTGGCTCATCACTTGTACAGCCTGCGCCATTTCCTCTGAACTCGTCATTTAAACCACCAATCCCGCTCTCAGATAGTCTCAGGACACGGTTATATCGAGCCTACATGATCGACTCCGAGCTAAATTCCGTCCGTGATCTTGCAACTAGACATCGCCTCAGTATCGAGCGCGTTGACGTGATACTAAAACTAAAAGGCATGGAAGAAAAAGGTATCTTCATCTCGACCCTGACTCATTTTCGGACGTACGAGCGCCCGCGCTAACATAAGTTGATTTTAACAGATCAGACCCCCTACAAGCTGGCTTCACGAAGGGGATGGAGCATCTGCTTGACGTTGTCGAGTCTGATTTACAAGACGAGGCGGAAGGTAACAACGAGGCTAGACACTGTTATCAGAAGACTCTTTTGGGAGAGCGTTGCTGAAGGTGAGGTTCGTGCGTCCCCGTGCGCGTTTGTACTTCTTCTTAACGACCACTCTAGGAGCCAGTCATGCCTAACGTCCTCGAGACACAACGCAGTGCCACCTCTACGGGTACGAAGTTTAAAGGCAGGACTTAATCATACTTGCCCAGCCCTGCTCACCACGATCGGCGACGACAAACAACATGGGACCTCGACTCACTGAGGCTCCAGTACACGGTGGACTCGTTCGATGACGCTCCCACACAACAAGCCTCTTTTTAACACGCACACCCCAGAGTGCTCCCTAAAAACTGACCTCGATCGCATTTCCACAAGCACGGATATTCTCATGTCTGAGAAATTCGGCGATTTTTTAGGAATCAGGTAAGGTCTATCGCCAGATTATCCGTCACTGGTCCCTTAACCCCTTCGAAAAAGGTATCCACTCCATCCGAACGATACGCGCATACAAGAAAAGCGCACCAACGACCTGATTGCGTCTCATGAAAATCCATCCGACGGAGAGCTCATGCTCGGTCACAGGTCATCGAGAATTATTGTCTAGGCCAAAAAAAGTGAGGACAAGAACCACTCTCTCGCACGGTTCCACTCACCGCTCACGCGTTGCACAAGCCAGATTTGTATCCCCCATTTACATACGCCTGTCACGGCGTCCCCTGAGATCCCGAGTTGAAAGTATGGGGCTTGATAACGGGACGCTTGCGGCCTCGGACTGCTCAAGCACAAATGCGTTTTGGACCAGCTACGACAGGAGACTAGGACGACGTCGGACGCTCCCAAGTCCGGCCCTGACGCGAAGGTCAGGACGGATTCTGACGAGAACTCGGAGTAGGCCTAGGATATTATGCAATATCGAGTGCTCACCGCACCGTAAGTATCGCACTCGGACGGGTGATAAGAAAGTCCTCTTTGAGACGTGGTTGCTTGTGAATGCTAGGACAAAGGTAGACTGGGTGACGAATGTCTATGTTAACAATCACTGGGACTCGGAGCTCTTGAAAGTATTATGTAATTCATCAATGATATGTACTTCAAGTTGTCCTGATACTTTTCTAATCGCCCTTCATGTAATCCCTAAATCACCTGCTCTCGAGCCCGCCACTGCTCCTTGCGCAGCTCGAGCGGCACCTAATTTGCTCAGGCTGCATCCGAGCTCACCGAATTTCGTTGAGCCGCGGTCAACCTCAGGTCAGCGGGATAGACGTTACGCACCGTTTTTCCATAGTTCGACTTACCCCCGGATTACCAGATTATGTCGCACGTTCCAGCACCACTTCTAGCAATCCTTTCTCAAATACGACTGCTCATCCACCTTGGCAACTTCAGATGTTGGTTGGTGGAATATCTCTGATACTAACCGGGGACGCATTACATTGCGCTCACTAAATCCCCAGGCTAATCATGATCAAAAGGATGTCGTTGGCGAAGAAAACTGGCTGTCAAGAAAATTCACGTAGGCTCCATGTCAAGTATAATCTCAAGGAATGACTTGGAATTGAGCCCCGAGCGTGACGAAGGAAGGATGAGAACATTCGGTATGATCCACATTATTAGGCCTCCTCGTTATCTTGACACGTCCGAGTCACCCCCTGGGCCCTAGTACTCGACCACGCTGTCACGTTACCACTGGCACATGCCACCGCATGTATAAATAAATAGCGGTGTGTCCTCCTTATACACGCACTGTTTGCAGTCGCTAACAGTCGAGACTATGTCTACGATATTCATCAGTACGTTTGTGGACATGGTACGTTATCTCGATGTGGAGTTCGACCTAGTGGTCGACTTGGTTCAAAGAATTGCATTACCATTGCGGGGCCATACTACTAATTATCAAAGGTCGAACGCGTTTAGCTTGTGCCTCGTGTAAATTGGGATATTTGTGTCTGGGATGGCCATCAAAAACGCTGATACGACACCTATGAATTGCAGCACATACGAGGGTTCCGGGTTATCATGAACATGGTTTGATGGCCAATGAGAATTTATTTTCCTTGATAGTGGTGTGTGCCCTATTCTGTATCAATTTGAAAATCAGTAGACCAGCGGGAGCGTCTCTAGGGGGGCGAAGATGAACTACATGACTGTACGGTGTCAGCGGTAGAAAAGGGTAATGGAAATTACATTCGGTATTTTGCAAAATGATGCCTTCGACAAAATAAGCCTAAGTCAACTAGAATTTTGGCTGTGATGAGTCTGCGCGAAAGCGCGAAAGACACTGAGTCACTGGGACTGGTCGGAACAGACTGTCTGTACACAATGTTACTCAGCAAACATTCAGCGCCCAAAATTCCGATGACGTTGCTCTCGATCCTTGTCTTTATATTCAAGCTCACGAAGCAGACATCATTCATGGGCCGCGCGTATTATCCGGAAACTTGCTCGAGTGTCGCGACCCATCAGCCATATTGGCCGCCAGCAATGATTCGAAATCTGGTCTCATCCGATGGGGTCCACCAGAGCGTCTAGATAAGATAGACATAGCTGGCACTCAACAGTCGAGCCAAGTACTGAGTCCCTGCCAGGTTCCGTCTTCGGCAAACAAGCCCATGACATACGATAGGAAAAGAGTGCAGACTAAAACGTCGGTGAGGCCTATGGTAAACAACAGAGAGGGGAGGGTAACAGTGAAGACGAATGCAGAAGAGTGTTGGAGCCTAGAGATGAATCAATAAAACATGACATACAATACTTCACAAAAAAGTCCGGATTCTCCAAGTCCTGATTCAAAAGACGGTACCTCAGACCGTGATCCGTGAGATGATCGAATGGGCTGTCCCAAAGTATGAATGACAGACTGACAGAAATAAAGAAAACGACAATATTCAAGGGAGCGAGCGTGTCAAGGTCGGATAAAAATGTAGAATAAACTGACAGAAATGAGGGTGGGTATCGAGTTGAAGGGATTTCTCAGTCATGTAAATTGCAGACCAACCATGCAAACGTACGTGGGACACGAAGAGAATGGCGAGACTCAATAAAAATTGAAGGAGTTCGTTGAATCATCCGTTCTAAAAAAGCGAGCGTCGTTCCAAAGAAAATAAAGAAGTGTTAGATGGGGGGTAGTGTAGTAACGAGAGTCTTCTAGCACATCTAGCCAGCACTACGTTAGTTCGGCTCAGTCATCTGTCCGCTCGACGTCAGCTCCGCCGTGTGTACGTGGGGAACCACGTCGTCCCAGACTCACGTCGTATTGGCTCCCTTCTGAAGTGCACTACATCGGACAAGCCCCCTCACAGAGCAAAGAAGACGGGGGGGGGATCTGACTGCCATCTCTCAGGCAGTCGATAGGAATCAAGCCCTGGTCGGAACGCTCCCCTTTGGTACGTGCAGACTTCTCCACGAACGCCCATCCGTCGTCGAACACACGGAGAACGTGGACGTGGACGCCCGGACGAACCGCGAGCTCGTCGTCTAGCGAGGGGTCGAAAGAACGATGGATGACCTCGACGTCGGTAACCTCAGGTTTCAAGGGATCGGAAAAGGGATTGATGAAATAATCCTTGTGTGCTGCGATGGAGGGCGAGACAGCAACACTTGGGATCAATGCCTGATGATGAACGGGAGGTGTCGTGAGTGCACGAGAAGGCGCAGCGAGGTTGACCAGGGTAGTCGAAGACGAACGAAGAGACGCAATGCCGAAAGAGTTACCGTTGCTTGTCGGAGGTGCGGGCGGTTTGGGAAAGGAAAAGGACTCAGAAGGCGAGAACGGGCGAGCCGACATGGGCGAAGGGAGATCTGAGATATTGTGGTCTGCTGAACAGATCAAGTACTGGGCGTCTGAGTCGCTGCCGTTGCTCAGCATACTGTTCAGAGACTCCCTGCGCGCTGCTGCACCTCCGGTAGACATCAAGACGGAGTTGCGCTCGCGAACTTGAGCCATTGGAGGGAGGTCGGGAACAGAACCTATAGAAGGCCACAGAGGAGAATCGGCGCCGAAAGCCAGCCCTTGGTCATATGTGGTAGCAAAGCTGCTACGAGTACTCCGCCGATCTTCTCCGTCCAAATCCATGGGACTGCGACGAGCTGCGATGTTGAAAAAGGACAAGCGTCCAACCGATCCTCGTTATGGTTAGATAGGTACGTCTGTTCACGAGCTTCCAGCGTTCGGTTGGTGGGAATGTAGGCCACAATGTTGAAGGGACCACAAAGGAAGGAGTAATGTACTTAGTTGGCAGCACATGACTCACAGTCGTCCTCAGGAATGATTTGTCTCTCTCTTCTACTCCTGTCACCGACATTGGCCTCACCATTTCCGATACAGGTACGATGTACGGCTTTTGCTGGATGATCTACCCGACTCGGACGTCCGATCGGAAAGCTTGCCTGCCAGACCGCTTCCCCCGAGCGGGTGGTCGGACCTTCCTTCAGACTCTGAAGATATGTTCTTCTTCGCTCCCGATGAGCTCGAGGATTATCGCCGTGATAAGCGGCGCAGGTTGATCGACCGTAGCCGAGAAGAAAGACTGAGAGCTCTTGCGTGGGGTGGTAGTGACGAAGAGGTGACGTATCATACCTGCATTGTCTTTCTCTCGCTCTCCTCTTACAGGTGTACGTACAGCCTGACGAAGCACAGAGAGAACTCATTCGGAGGACTGCCTCTCATATCGTTTCGTCCCCTAATTCTTTTCAGCTGGAGATGAGGATTTTGGCCAATCACAGCACTGACAAAAGGTTTGCCTTTTTAAGAGGTCGCTGGTCTCGAGTTTGGAGAACAGAAAAGGAGAGAGCGAAGCAACAGCAAACGCAAGAGGCGAAAAAGGCCTGTCCTTCTACGGCTCCCGTGCTTCTTGGAGGGCTCGCTAGCTATGGAGACAGTGATAACGACGATGAAGACGAGTCAGTGGACGAACAAACAGATGCGCCGAAACATGTCGCGGACACCCCGTGCACACATGGCAGCCCTGGAGATGAAGATGTTGTGAGGGAAGCTCGAAGGGCAAGAGCGAGAGAATGGTCCGCTCGGCATCGGACCGAGCAATCGTCGCAACCAGAGGAAGCCTGACTCGTTGACAGGACTCCCTGAACTGATTACTCTTCGCGTAGCGAATAGAGGCCGTGTTAGCACACAAGATATTTGAGGGGAAACACATTTTGATCGGAAGCACCCGATCGCTGATCACGGCCTGTATGTGTGTCTTTCTCTCCCTTATTGACAAAGCTGACTCCTCAACTGTATTCCAGGATCGGTAATCTGAGGACTGCAGCTCTGGTATATCTGATTCTGATTCTTCTGTATCGTGGTTGATGCCTAACGAACCTCTGTAGATTAGTGTGGATGGTTCTGGTGAGTCCCCTATCTGCACAAGTTAGGATTGTGGCGCGTCATCTGGCTCTGTGACACCCATTCTTTGCATCTAGTGGAAAGTTACTGTATTCCAAACTTTGATTCCCCTTCCGTGTTCGCTCGGATCCTCGACAAGGACAAGGTTCGATCGAGTCATCGTCTGATCCACTGTGACTCTCCGCTTACATCATATGCTACAGGGCGGTCATTTCTCGGTAACCCCGACTGTTCCATTCACTACGAAACAGAACTATCTCCCCAGCTCCAACGTCTTGCAAACCAAGTACAGTTCATTCATTGCAACAAGCTTTGGCTTGCTACTGACTGATGAGTCCAGGTTCCTCCACGACAAGGGGGTTGTTTGTGTAACTGGTGAACCATCCATTCGTCGTATACGTAGTACTTGGGTCCAAGTTTGGACTTAACGCGGAGCTCGAACGTCGGAAACAACCGTGTCAGGGCAAGTTGGTGTCCGCTCCCCACGTGACCACCCAAACCACCCACTGGCAGCGCCCGCGGCCCGTTTGCGGCCGTTTCAACATTAACATTCGATCACGGCGTTCCTTGTCCTCAGTTGTTGTATCTCTCCGCGCTCAAGCTACTCGATACAACGGTCGGCTTCGTCGCGCTGACTGCAGTCGTTGTAAACGACGTCATCGACCCATTCCTCGGCGGCCACTTGGCTCATCGCGCGCAACAGTTTGTCCGTCACAGTTACGCACCCATCCCATCAGAATCCTCAAGGTCAGCCTCAGCCGCTATAAAGGTGCGTCTCCCATTCCGACTCACCCATTGTCACTGACACTTCGTCCTTGATAGCTAAACACTGGATCGTTGCCCACCCAGTCACGACCAAGGATGGAGCTCACTCGGCTTGCCACACATCTCTGGAGTCGTTAAAATTACCTAGGAGTGATGGCGGACGTCGAGGGGTCATGTATTGCAGGAGAAGCACCGGAGCTTTGCCCAGGAAGAACATCAAAATCGATCAACCTGCGATGTTGCACTGCATCTCTCTGACGGTTACGACAGGATTCTCGGGAGACAAGCCCACGATCTTCGCCTGTCAGGACACCATGAACAATGTCGCACTCCATCTCTCCAAGCGTCACGACCGTCTTGGAGATACGACAGATCTCGATGAGGCCATTATCCTCGGAAGACAAGCCCTCGGCCTTTACTCATTAGGGCACCCGGGTCGATCAGTGTCGTTCGACAATGCTACACTCTATCTCTTCCATCGTTACGACAGGCTTGGAGATATGACGGACTTCAAGGTGGCCATCGTCCTCGGGAGATAAGTCGTGACCTTCTGCCGTTGGCACCCGCATCAATCAATGTCAT
The DNA here is from genome assembly GCA_038091055.1 of Leccinum angustisporum. Classification (NCBI taxonomy): domain Eukaryota; kingdom Fungi; phylum Basidiomycota; class Agaricomycetes; order Boletales; family Boletaceae; genus Leccinum; species Leccinum angustisporum. The sequence continues at coordinate 11,413 of JBBPNU010000254.1, forward strand.
TGAACAATGTCGCAAAATCGTTGCGAGCGGCTTGGAGATATGACGGACCTCGATGAGGCTATCGCCCTTAGGAGACAAGTCCTCGATCTTCGCCCGTCAGGGCACCCGGGTCTATCAGTGTCGTTCGAAGATCTTAGATGCAGCAAGCTATCTCTGCAATTGTTACGACCGTTTTGTTGATATGGATATGGCGGATCTCAATGGAGCCGTCATCCTCGCAAGACAAGCCCACCATGACCTTGGATGCGACGTGTTTCGCGATAAAAGTAACGGAAGGTTTTACTTGCTCGATGTCGCCCAGAGTCATTCTCAGCGGCTAAAGAAGGCCCCGTAAGCAAACCAGTTCAAGTTGGCTTGGCAGTCTCCAAGTACTACACCGTTTTCACGGCTGAAACAGTCAGACAAGGCCATATCTGTCCGTTTTCGTTTGTTCTCATCATTTATCCTTAATTTTTGACTCACTCCTTCACTCCCCTCCCCAGATCGTCCAGGCACCTCAGAATAGAATCAAATCATGGATCATTTCCATGCACCCGCACCCCAGTCTGCCACATCGATGCCCATACTGTCAATCATCTACGAAGTCCTCATGACTCCTCCTGTCCCTCCCGGTCATAGCGAAGATGGTACTCGTGTTGGTTTAAACGATGTTATGATGTTGGGTCAGGCACCGACACGATATCCAGAGAAACCATAAACTCAAGAATCCCAGCCACAATTATGCCAAGCTCCCATGCGACAGGCGAATTATCCCCACCGGCAACATCGCGATATTTAGCTAGCCATCATCCCACCCCCGAAGCCTGCATGTTCCCTTGAAAACGAAAAGGTCTATGTCGAGAAATCAGGGGTTTTGAAATTAACGGATTTTGAAGTGAGAGGAATCGGGTAAACATCGTTGCTTCTCAGTTTAAGCTTTGCTCATTGTTCTTTCTAAACATAGGAACTTTTGGTCGCGTTCTCCTAGTCCATCTCAAGTCGGCGACACATGGATCCCAGAGCATTTTTGCCATGAAGGTTCTTCGGAAGGTTGAAATTAACCGTCTCCGCCAGGTGTTAATACCGAACGCTACATTCTGTCGCGGGTCCGGTATCCATTTGTCGTGGACCTCTTTGCGACCAGTTTAAACATCTGCATGCTGATGCCCTATGTCCCTGGTGGCGAACTCTTCACTCATCACTCCCGACGTCACGCGGTTTTACCTTGCCAATTATCCTTGCGCTGAAATACTTGCATACCTTCAATGTCATTTAGTACCGGGATCTCAAACCCGAAAACCTCCCCGCGGATACCTCCGCTTGACCGATTTCGGTTTTGCCAAAATTGTCGACGATTGTACGTGGACCTTGTGTGGTACACCGGAGTACCTCGCCCCAGAAATTATCCAGTCCGAGGGTCATGGCAAGGCCGCAGATTGGTGGGCGATGTTTGTTGGATATCCTTCGTTTTTCCATGAGACGGCGTACGGTATCATCTACGAGAAAATTTTACGGGGGGTCATCCACTGGCCACACGCCATGGATCGTCTATCGAAAGAACTCATCAAGGCATCATTGCACCCCGATCGTACCAAGCGTCTCGGTAACATGATTGGCGGTCCGCAGGATGTCCTGGATCATCCTTGGTTCCGTGGTATAGGCTGGGATGCGTTAGAATGCTGTGAAATCAAGGTAATTTCTTTTCCCCATTGTCGTAACCGCCAATAAACAATATTCGCGTTTCAGGCGCCAATCATCCTTCATACTACATCAGTTGATGACACCCGTCCTGTGCCCACCAGATCATCCCAACAGTCATCGTCGCTGCCTCAACTTGCAGGTTGTCTACGTGTTCAATTCGCCTATCTCTCAGATCATTACAACTGGCTTGGAAATATGACGGACCTTAACGAGACCATTATCCTCTGGAGACAAGCCTTCGATTTTCTCCCACTGGCATCGGGGCACACGGCTCGATCAATGTCGCAAGTTGTCTCTCCACTCGTTACAAATCGGGAGACCAGCCCTCGATCTTCGTCCGTCAGGGCACCCGGATCTATCAGCATCGTTGAACAATGTCGCATCCCATCTTTCCAGTCATTACAAGCGGCTTGGAGATATAACGGACCTCAATGAGGTCATCAACCTTTGGGGAGACAAGCTCTCAACTTCTGCCCGTCAAGGCACCGGAATCAAGTAAGATCGTTGAACAATGTTGTACTGTATCTCTCTGATCGTTATGACAGGCTTGGAGATATTACGGACCTCAATTCGGAAGGCACCCGGATTGATCAACGTCGTTGAGCAATGTCGCAGCCTATCTCTCAGATTGTTACAGACGGCTTGGGGATATAACGGACCTCAATGAGATCATCATCCTCGGGAGATAAGCCCTCGACCTTCTCCCGTCAGGGCACCCGGTTCGACCAAAGTCGTTGAACAACATCACAAGCTATTTCTTCAATCGTTACAAACGGCTCGGAGACATAACGGATGTCAACGAGGCCATGATTCTCGGGAGGCAAGCACTCGACCTTTGCCCGTCGGGGCATCCCCATCGATCAAAGTCGTCGAACAATATTGTAGCCTATCTCCGATCGTTACAGCCGGCCGCGAGAAATAATAGACCTCAACGAGTCCATCATCCTCGAGAGACGACTTGAAGTCGCTTGACCTTCGCCCATCAGGGCACCCGGATCGATCACTGTCGTGGAACAATGTTCTATCTCTCCGATCGTTATGTGGCGGACGTCAACGAGTCATCGTCCTCAGCAGACAAAAACCTCAACGTTCGTTCATCTGGTTGTCATAATCGATCACTCTCGTTGGAAAACCTTGCGGTTATCTCCGTGTTCGGTTGACCCAGGAGAGGGAGTGGCAGGATTTAAAATAAGAGGATTTATTCAGCCTTTACACTGAATTGACACATATCCCACAAACAGTTTCACCGGTCGATCTCTCTGCGACCAAGAAGCCGAGCATTTCTGCCGTCCCTCAGTCCTTCTCGCATACGAAACATTTTTTCGACTACTCGTTCAGCATCTCGCCATTTTGCCTTCCCCACTTAATCGTCCCCGGACTTCTAAGGACCTTGCTTCATCCTCAACAGTCGATGCATTTTCAGCCTGTCTCTGCAATCAACGTGCAGAAGAAGCCATCGAGCTGCTTGAGTAAAGTCGTGGTGTATTCTGAAACCAGATTGCTCTTCTTCGTTTCCCTCTGGAAGACGGTATCGCGTCGGGCCCCGCCGCCTCTCCCTAATCAGTCCAGTGCCGCCTCGCTCAGCACTTATTTCTTCCCCGATTCACCTACAGAGGACCAGCTAGCAGTCATGGACGCCTATCTCTACAATCTGTATGACGTCCCTCGTGCAAAACAAAATTTCGAACGGCTACAAAAATCTGCCTCGGCTGAATCCCCTCTCGAGACGCGGATATACAACTCGTTCTTGGAAGCTTATATTGATATGGCGTCTGTAAAAGAGCCACATGATAGAGCTCTCTGGGTCGAAGAGGCATGGTCGTTGTATGAGGCCATGGAAAGCGGGTCCGAAAGTATCCACCCGACAGCTCAGACCTATGCAATCATGCTTCTCGCTCGGTCTAGGTAAAGAGTAGATCGTATAACCTGAACACTCCGTCTCTGACTACTCCCCTGTAGACTCGACTGGGTCAACCAGCCCAGCCAAGCTGCTCAGTAGACTCACGGCGCGCGAAATAACCATTCAAGACGTGATATCCGATCGCGTCTTTGCTTCGTCAGAGGAAGCTTCGGAAACCATCCGCTTTCTATCCAAAGCTGCCATAGAGACGAACATGTCACGGGTCATTGCAGAACTAGGACAAGTGGAGGCAATGGGGACTGGTCGCATCGACCCGTTGAGCGACGTACCAGAGGTGTGATGCCAGTCAAGAAACTCGCGGTCAGTCCATTGTTCGTTATCGCATTTCAAGTCGACTGAATCTTTGACAGCAGACATCCCAAGAAGTAGTCGATGAAAATGACAGTATTGTTCAATCGGCCCTGGTAGAGGAGATCCCATTCAATTTAGACAATCTACGCAAGCACCTGGCATAGGTCACCCTCGCGCGTCGAGTTTTACCTGAAGATGTCGCAGCCCGGCAAAAATTGCTGGAATCGTCTGTCTATGATGTTGCGGTAGAGAGGCTCAAGCACGAGGCCAAAATATTCGATGAAATAGGTTTTGGTCATATGGATGCAGGTCTCCGGCGCGCAGACCTTCAACGATGGATGTGGGATTGACATCAAAAGCTCCGCGCTCGCTAAGAAACCAAGATTACAGACATTATCGCTGCTGAGGGCAAGCAAACACGAGGCATGTGTTGACTCGTCATCCGGAGCACTGAATCTAACACGGCGTCCAGGGGATAGAACGACGCGTTTGGATCCGTTTTTGTCGCTCGTAAAGCCTGAAACGCTCTCGCTGATCATGATCCTAGGTGATGCGGCTAAACAGCACTGATGGTATTGCCGACGGTATGAAATTGGCTCGTGCTCTCCTTACTGTTGGGCGTGCTGTCGAAAACGAGTGCGAGGCTCAGATGTGCAAACGTGACAACATTGCGATACCTTCGTTGCATCGCATCGGCGACCACAGTTACTTCTCAGGTCTTGGCTATCGGGATTTGTACGCACGGTGAGTTACGGCGGCCAAGCACATCCAGGATAACGAGGAGTGGACGACAGAGTGGACGCAATTGTTGCGCGTGCGAGTGGGGAGTATATTAGTGGACTGTTTGATGGATTACGGCAGTCGACAAACGGACCGGCGAAGAATTGTGGGTGTAGTTTTGCCTCTCTTGTATTCTCAGGGGATTGACAATGCATCCAGGAAGGAGAATCAGCCTGCGTTCTACCACGCATACGAATACGTTCGTGGTCAGAAACTGGGCGTCATCCGACTAAATTCTGTCGTCGCCGATTGACTGGCTAAGGATCCTCTGCGTGAAACCCTTCATCCCCGCCATCTTCCTATGCTTATCAAGGCCAAGCCCTGGCTCCAGACCAGGGCGGGTACATCTACAACAAAAGTAGGCATTTTCTTAGGTCTCGCTGGACAGGCCCGCTGACAAAACGATCCAGCTTCAGCCATGCGTTTCAAGGACTGTCAGGAACAACAAAGCTACCTCCACCATGCCTCGTCACTGGGTAATCTTGAGCTCGTATATTCTGGGCAGTACGCCTTGGCAGATCAGCCGGAGCATCTTTGATACCGTGCTTCAGGTATGGAATTCCGGTGAAAGGCTCTGCAAGATTCCTCCGCAAAAGAGGCCCTAGCAGATGAGTTTACGCGTTATCTCGGAGATGCATAACACAAACTATTCACAAGATCTAGATCAGCAAAACAGCCTGTGCAGTCTTAATGTTGACCTGCAATTCGCCATCACAAACATTCGTAAATTACCCGGTCTCACTCGATTCCTTCTTCCCTCGACCTTTTGCGACCTCCAGCACGCTGCCAGTGCCGGAACAGTGGTCATATTGAATACTAGCCAGTATACGTGCGATGCACCCGTTGTCTTGTTCAACTGATATCCCGTTCACATCCTATTGCAGATCACCAAATCCCGTGTTCTGGACCTGTCGTCAGAGCACCAATCCTTGATTTTGGATGCAAAATTAATGGATATGGGTAGAGATCTCGCTCGTTTTCTCAAGACCACAGTTCCAACTTGCTCACGTACCTGGTGTGGTATCCCACTGCAAAGTTCTGCCTTTTGCCATCGCAAGCCGGTCGGTATCGGAATGGGCACAGGAATTCTTCCCATTTATACATCTCGTCTTACGCCGTCACTCTGACTGCCCTCCGTGCGAGACGGAATAATTCATCGCCGACGATTTCGATACACTGGTTGGCCAGTAGTTCCGCTTGATCAGCGGATTCTGTATGCGGTGCCTAATCATGTTATACTTGTGCTGTGTCGCGAGCCAGTTGATGTACGATCCGATTAGATTTTGACCGTCACGTGTCTCTCCGTAGTTGCTTTGTGAAGAGAACGTGATGCTTTTGCTTTTGCTTCGGACTCTGTCACGGTCGCCCCCATTTTTCTTTTGACAACGTCGTGCCACTAATACTATGTCATTACTATTAAGCTCTTGATCAAGCTCTTGATCTCTAAGCACGACGACTCAATATTGTCTCTGACTTGGCAACCGAATAACTTGAACATCGTATGCCCTCCTCCATAGAGTGAAGAAACCTGCCTAAGCGCGCTCCGAATCGCCTGTCGAAAACGCCACAGTCTGGCATGAGCGAGGATTACATCTCCGGTAGCGACCACAAAGATGCGACGTCTCTGCACAGCGACGCGCTCGACGAATGGAGGTCTGACGACGCAGCCAAAGCCAAGACCCGCAGTAAACGGCGGCGCTTCCTCTCCGAAAAAGGGCACGTAGACCAAGTCTAAATCGCAGAAGAGAACGCCTGCGAAGAAAAAGCGCAAGGTCGCGAACGAGGAGAATGACGTCGAAAGCGATGTCGAGGTCAAGGATGGTCAGGAGGTCGTCGGCGGAGGCGTATGCTTACCAGACGCGATCGTCGCATGCAGGGTCCTGCACTGGCGTGTGCTTCAGGAAATCTAGCATGTTCCGCGAAACCTGGCCTTCAGGCGCCGATGGTAAACGGTTCGTAAGCTCGAAGAGGGGGGTTGAAGTGATGTAACACACCCATCGAAGCCCTCTTTGTGACGTTTCCGTCCCATCATAAATCGTACCCGCGCATCTATGTAGGTTCAAACTACACAGTATCGTGATCGCCACCGATGTTGTTTCCTTCGAATCTAGAGCCCGTCTATCGACGATGCGAAAAAGAATTCAAGGAATTCGTGGAGGCCTTCACTGCAAAGCTCATTGAAGTAAACATTCAGATTCCTCCGCTACTACCTGCAGACGATTAATGGAATTTACCGCGATGTCCGTGCAGTGCAGTCTCACATCCACGCCCGCTGTCCTCACTGAGCGAGATTTAGGTTCATTTCAGCAACGACAAGATACCAGATGTCTCGACCACCTGATGCAACATAAGTGTCCCCTCTGTCGCGAGCGTTTCTCGACCCGTGACATCCGAAAGCTCCACGTCGACCGCGATCCTTTCACGAGGGCCGCTGAGCCACCCCCCTCGGAATCCGAGGCGATCGCACCCGCGATCGACAACGAGTCTCAGCGTCTGCTCGACGTCATCACACACATCGTCAAGGAGGGCGGCAAGGTCAACGAGATTCGGAGGGTGTTCGGCGAATGCAGACCTTACTACAAGTCGCTGCCGGGGAATCAGGTGTGTCCTCATTCCCACCGCTTATGATCCCTGAGGGAAACCAGCTCATCCGGCCGTGGTGTTTTTTTCTCCAGTATACGCCCGTCAGGATAGGTTGTCTTTTGCTGCACAATCTGTTGGAGGCGCAGAGGAAGCAGGTAGTGCAAGCCGAACAACTTCGCGAAGCCAATGCTGCACGTGACGAAATACGTGATCGATTAACGTCTGAACTCGAGGCGGTTCAGCTCAAGTATGACGACCTGGAACGCACGAGTCGTGACGAGAAGGACACCGCGCTTGCCATCGAGAAGAGTTTGAGGGAACACTATGATCAGATGAACAACTTTTGGAAAGTGTATGTATTTCGGGTCACAAATGACGCAACTATCGCTAACGTCTTGGTTTTAGCCAAGCAAGTGGATACGTTCACTTTTTATTCTGCATGCCTGGGACCCCATTCTAGACTTGGATGGATTCAGTAAACTAAGGATGTCGGTCTCTACGTGACCGACTCGATCGATTGTGTTCGAGCGGAGCAATGATTCCGCCACCGCCTCCCCAATCGATCGAGCTCCAGCATCTCTACAGGAACGAACCAAAAAGTTACTACTCAAGCTGCGAAGATCCGGCGTTGTCTGCTCGAGAGGAGACGACGGTCAAAGGAAAATTCATCGAGGAGGGCAATTCTCATCTCTCCCCTCCCAAAGAGTTCGCCGCTCCTCTGATTTCTTCCCTGCTAACTCTCGCGGATGACTCGGATCCGGACTACATCACAAAAGCCAAGCGCGTCAGGTCGCCCATCCAAGAGGAACCCAAGCCAGAGTCTGAGCTTGAAGATTCCGGCATGTCCGCCGCCACCGCGATACCGTTTCCATTCCCTGCGCACCTTCAACCTCTGATGTGGCCAAGATTGACCCGATACCCATACCCACGCCCTCCCGGACCCCTCCGTCTCACCAGTCGAGTGCGATAGCTATATCGTTTACGTGGATCATCACTGGCCGTTGTCCGGCCCGGGTCCGAGATGTCCAATTACAACTTGAAGCCAGGGGAAGACGTAGTGATGACACGCAGGAGTCAACCCCCATCCCCGGGCCGTTGCAATTCCTCGGGTCCCCATCCGATGACCAAGGAGAGTGCACCGGCTTTATACGCGAGAAGTCGGATCTGAAGCGATAGGATTCGATGGCAGTTCGATGGCGGCGGTAGCGGTGACTGCCACGGGATTAACTCGCATCGAAGCTCTACGATTTGCTTGAAAACCAGGCTAGACCTGCCCTCGACGCTTCACAGGCACATGTTGATGCAACAACAACTGTCCCGCCTGGATCTTTCGGAACCGACGCTTCAACGGCCTGTGTCCCGCCCGACGACGTTGTCGCACCCAGCGTCTGTGCTTCCGTGGAGCATCGAATGGAGCGACTGGCTTCATGCGCAGCTGCATGTCACTCGCTGTGGTGGTGTCCAATATTCATAAACTCTCGCTGGCTGTCGTCGCAAATGCCGAAACAGGCCCGGGCGAAGTCAGCACAGCCTGAGGTGGCCCGGGTGCCAAGAGGCAAAGCAAGAGACGACATAGTATGATACTAACCTCGGCAACTGCTACTAACCGTATCAAGGATGTTGAGGAGAAGCAGGTGGATGGTGGTTAGATTCTCTGAGTCTCTTACTAGTACCATGGTCCCTTGGACTGACCAACATAGAATGAGTCCAAGTCACAATATAATTGCTGCCAGTATAGACTGTATAGTCAATAAAGTGTTTCCAAACACATTGCTGAGAAATTTTGATAGCCCTACATAGTCGGGGCCCTGTGGCAGCTGGGGCGAGCAACATTTTATGGTATAAGATTGTGTAATTGTAATCAAGTATAGAATTTTGCCACAGTGGTGAAAACCTGGCAATGTTTCAAAATGTTTGCTTGAAATTATATAGCATTGCCATGGTTTTATCTTCAAATATCTTTTTCATATCTTTCTTGTTTTAGGTGATCATCATCTCCTCTTGCTACACTTTGATTACAATGATAGACTAACCTTTATCAGATTATATCTACACCACCACATTTTCAGGATGTAGAGTATAATTGTCTGTCTTTATTATGCCTTGATTATAATGATAGATAAACCTATACAATATAATATGAATGCTACTGCATATGACCTAATCTATCTGGTAATATCTACATCTCCCCATTTTAATACCATTTTCACAGCATAATGATTCAACAATTGTAATTAGTCACCAGTAGAAACCAGAATGATATTCAACCATATGCATTTGT
>JBBPNU010000255.1:0-21244 GCA_038091055.1 Leccinum angustisporum
GTCGCCAACAGCAAAAACGGAGGGTGCGCCGGCCATTCGGAGGTGGTCTACCGAGATGGTTAGTGATGGATTGCGAGATCAGGGAGAACAATGTACTGTCGACTATAATACCCCTCTTGTTGGTCTGATCATTGGAAAGCTTGGCCATAAGGCTCCTTGTAACTGCACGGCTGGTATTTCCAGTGGCCCAAACGACTAGACCACAGTCGACTTGCTGCTCAGGGGCATCTTGAGGTCTTCCTGTTCTGCGTGAGCAAGGATGATGATGTGAAGAAGGAGATGAGTTACCTCGAGGAAGTCGTGCAGTTCACCTGCGACTTCGATGCCGGTAGGACCACCGACGACGACCATGTGCAACAAGCGGCGTTTTTCTTCCTCTGAAGTGCCAGGGAATGCTGCCGTTTCGACGCAGTCCAAGAAGCGTCTTTCCATCTGAGATTGTGTGAGTGGAAGAGTATATGCGGGCAAGGTGCATACCTGTTCTGCGTCGGAGATTTCCTTCATGAAACAAGCGTTCTCCTTTACGCCGGGAATGTTGAATGTCTGTGTTTCTGCGCCGACAGCATATACGAGATAGTCATAGTGGATCGTGCTAGTGGGCTCGAGGGGACGGAGGGGGGACGAATCTGTGAAGTTGACGGTCTGGTTGACGGGCTGGGAGAGATGAGAGACAAGTCAAAAGGAGATAAGAAGAGGACATACGTCGATGTCTGTTGCTTCTGCCTCGATGACGGAGACTTCTCGAGCCTTGTGACGAGTGAGGAAGCGAGTAGCTGTACGAGATGTGAGTTGGATAGATGTGAAGGGAACGAGACGTACGTTGTAGTATAGAATGAGCGCCGAGTGTACCAACTGCGACGGATGGGAGGAGAGGGGTGAAGAGGAAAAAGTTTTTTGGAGGCTTGTCGCACCCCAACCGCTGCCGAGGACGACGAGAGTTATTTTCTCGGGGTCGAATGGAAGTTGTGGACCAGGATTTCGTTCCTTGTGGGAGACGTAAAAGAGCGTGCCGGTAGCTGGGAGAGAGAATGAGAACGACTGTACGAAACAAAAGAAAAGAGACTGACCTGCGACGAGTCTCGATCACATCATACGCCTCCTAAAAACATTTTCAGTGCACGCATTCGACCTATTCCCGATCTTTCTGCCACGGGCATTGATATTCCTGCGTTGAACGCAGGCTGGAGGGCGGGCCAACACATCCGAATACGTGTTCTTTCTTCTGGGATGGGATTGGTGGGGGCGGAGGTGCATCCGTTCACGATAGCCAGTGTTGCCAAGACACCAGAAGGTCTCGTCTTGTTGTGTAAGAACGCAGGAGGTTGGACAAGACGGTTGTATGAGTTGTTGGGTATGGGAGCGAAAATGGGAGCGAAAGTCGATCTGTTATTGTGATGTTGGATGGACCATACGGTGTGGAATTTTCACGTTTGTCTGTTGAGCTCAGGCGACTCATTTTGGGAACCAACAGGTGGACCGGGTCACTCGGTGTTTGCGAGTTTTTCAGCTACCATGTTTGTCGTTGGGGGCAGCAGCATCACGTTTGCGCTTTCTGTAATCCAAGACCTCATGCAGGTGAGTTCAGTGCTTGGGTCATATGACTGTATCCTGAGAGAGTTATAGAGGGACTGTGAAGAGTCGAGCAGAGTCAAACTTATTCCTGGACCCATAGGGGACACCTTCCTTGCCAGGTTTTACAACGCACCTTGAGCTGTGCATTGACGCTGCTGTGCCAACGAACAATGCGGAAAAAACAAGGCTGCCCCAAGTCATTGCGGCGAAGTCGCCAACATTCTCACATTCATCTTTCCATTGTCCAGTACCTTCCCCCTCACCCTCCCAAGCCTCAGTGAAGCAAGATGGTATCAAAAGGTAGTTACTTAAAGACTTTACTGTATTGTCGAGAAGAGCCAGAGTGAAATGACATTCACGTCAGCCCAGCAGTGGTGGTCTCGACTCGGAGCAAAGTCTCGTTTTACCAAGCATGAGCAAGAGGGCCAGAGGGACTTCATTGGAGAGGCGGCTGTTTCAGTCGATCAGATACTTGCACAAGCGAAGTCAGCATTCGCCAAGTTTGAGCAAGGGGACGGGACGGACCACATCAGCGAGGCAATCGTCCTTGATCGCCAAGCACTGGATCGTTGCCCACTTGGTCACTGCCAGCGATGGTTCTCACTAAATCAGCTTGCCTTTCATCTCTGGGGTCGTTACAATCGTCTGGGAACGGTGGAGGACATTGAGGAAGCCGTTATCTATGGTAGAGAGGCACGAGTCCTGCCATTGCACGCGGCCAATCCGTATATTCGGAACGGCCAAAGGAGTTTTTGCCATTTGTACATCTCGTCTTACGTTGACTGCCCTGATCCGTGCCAGACGCAATCATCCATCTGTGACGACTGCGATACACGAAGCGAAATGTTTCCTTGCAGTGGGTCAGGCGAACGCCAAAGGAGAAAGCGAACTTTTCTCGGTTGGCAGCGAGCTGGCCATCATCGCTGAGCGCATTCAAGGTCTCGCCACGCTCACGTGCCTTGATGGTTCCGAATCGAGTGTATCTAGAGTCTCGGAGGAGCTGAAGACGAGCGAGTGGGTTCACTTTGCCTGCCACGGTATCCCAAACAGGAAGCAACCCTTTGACTCTGCATTCAGTCTCTACGACGACCGTTTTACTGTGGAACGAATCATGGGATGTGAGTTAGAGAACGCGGAGTTTGCCTACCTGTCTGCTTGTCATACGACGGTCGGAGACGAAGAGAGTCCAGACGAGGTAATCCACTTGGCGTCAGCGATGCAGTTTGCAGGGTTCCGTTCTGTGATTGGAACGATGTGGGCGGTGGACGACGCAGAATCGAACAAGATCACGACCAAGTTTTACGAGAATATGTTGGATGGATGTGGGCGGCTGCATCACACCCGAGCGGCCTTGGCGCTGCAAAAGACGATGAACTCGTTGGCTGGTATTTTTCCGCTTGATCCACGGATTCTGTATGTACATATCGGTGCCTAATCCATCCAGTTTGTATCGTTGTATGGTTGCCTTGTATGTATTGGATGTGTCTTTGCATATATTTCCTATTTGCGATCAGCATCGAACGTGTGGAAGTCTGGTAATGTGGAAGAATGATTTTTGAACAGTATGACGACCGTGGGGTTCGCGAGCAGTGTCCAGAGTGGGGAGGCGGGCCCGGGATGGGAACGGTTTCGAACCCACGCGGGTGGACTAAGTACCTTGTTGTTCAACTTCTGACGGAGCGCCATGCGGGGAACTAGCCAAAGCGAACTGGGTCCTTTGCCAGGCATAAGTCATGTAGATCTCGAATCCACAGTTTTGAGCGATGCAGATTAAGTCGTTGAGGATTGCATGACTCCGTCGCTGCATATAACCTCTCGATCGAGATGTAACCTGAAACCTGAGGGATCTCGCCATTACAGTCGGCGGATCGTCTTGTCTCGACCCCCGTTGTGCCGCCATGGATAAAATTTGCGAGGTATGGGTTGCCATATGAGCAGTTAACTCGATCGTAGTTTAACCCAGATTTTCTGTGTCACGTGCGGCATCGGTGGTCAACGACTCAGTCACGACTCACGGGTACACGCCCTGAAATCAATAAGTACCTTCAGCATTCCTGATATTCAGGTGTTCGTTCCGAGGACATTGTTGCGTGCGCAAAGGAGAGCCACGGCCCACCGAGCTGTGGATGCTGAGAATGAGTATAGAGTGCGACCTACTTTTTCCAGGATGGTCGCCGTGTGACTCGTGGATCCATGAGTTGCATCGTGACTGAGTGTTTTCGTCGGAAATTCGATGTGATACACGCACGTGTTTCCCCGGAGTCTGTGGTGTACACCTGCAGGAGAAAGTAGGGATCTCAGCTGAAGACGACGTTGCCGGTAATATTTCGACCTACACTGGGGTAGACTGCGTGAGCGAGGGCGCCGCTCGAAGCCAAGATGGAGGCAAGAACGGGAGCGATGGACTTAGAGAGAGGGAGAATCTGTACCGTGAGTTGTCACTATATATGATATATGTCTTGAGCCATGGAAAGAACGCTCACCTGCGCATAACGCTAAATGACGATCAGGATGAACGATGAGTAATTTAAACCCATCTTCCGGCCCATGATCATTTTCAAGCTGGGAGTGCGGTCAGAGTTCGCATGGGAAGGAGTTGGCTGACCGTAGGGACTGTAACGTCGTCATGGCATACGAGGCATTCACGTGCGTGCGTATATGCTCGCACTTTTCCGCAGACGCGGTGTCGCTGCCGTGCGACGTTGGAAAGTACGAGGACAGGCGCATGAGGAGAGCGAGGGTCGATGTATTTGCGTGCGCGTTCGTGTACTCTGTTCCTGTGTTCGCCGTCGTGGGAAGGCAATCAGACGTACCTCCTGGTACATGCGTGTCGTGGGTGATGGTAGGCATCACGAGCGACGGTGATGTGCGAGGACGAGGGCGGGAGAGGGCGAGGGAGGGAGAGGGCGAGTGGGGCAGTGAGAAAGCGAGGTGGTGCGCCGCACGCGTACGTCCGTATGGACGCACAGGAAGGGTGACGTAGTAGGGAAGGCGAGGACGAAGGCAAACGAGGGAGGTAACGACGTACGGCGACCGTCTGAGAGTATACGACAGTCGTTGCATGCCGTCTTGGATGAGGCGAGAGATGACTGGGGCAAGAGCACGCCGTCCTCGACGCATTGAGGTGATGATGTATGAGGTGGGAGAACGAGGAAGGGCGCGGGCGGGTGCGTCGCAAGCAAATGTGTGAGAGCGGGACGGCGGAGTAACGGAGGGTGCGTGTGCGTCACCAACGAGGGCGACGTTGGCGAGGACAAAGGCGGGTGAGAAAGAGGTTTGTCGTGAAGGGAGTGAGTGTATGCAGACGTGGATACATAAGCGACCACCTCCGGACATGATGAGGTGGCAAAGCGAGCTGTGGGGTCGGAAAGATTTGACAGACAACGGAGTGGCGGGTGGGTGCGCCAGAGCTGCGAGGCAGTACTTGAGTCGGGCTCCTAAGGGACAGCGTCGCCGCGCCACTTTGCTTCTCTGCGGGTCCCGTCGGACACGTCGTGTACGGATTGGCATCTTCGCCTTCCTCCGTCTTGATCGTGCTGTCGTGCGCCACACTCGTGATCAGATCCGCAAGAGGCCTAAACAGTTGGATGAGCAGTCGCTGGATGGTGTGATAATCGATGTTCGCATTACATAACTGCGGCAAGGAGCGGGACAGTTGCAGACAAAAAAACAAATTCCAAAAATAGTAAAAAATTCGTGCGGTCTCATTTGCAGGGTGCCTGAAATTCTCTGCCGACAAAACCCTCCCCCATCCCCCATAGTACTATTCGTGGGAGTCGAAGATGTTTCAGTCCGCAGTGCACATCAATATTCCGACGACGGATGTCGCAGCCTACATCATCAGTTTGACTCATACATGATGGCGATTTGTTTTCATCTTGTTGGCTTCTCATTATTATTTAAAGGTACATATGTGGGTGTACGTTTCACACAATATTGAATCATTCACATCATCAGTTTGACTTATTCATGATGCGATTTGTTCCCGTCTTGTTGGCTTCTCACTATTAAAGGTACTATGTGGGTGTACGTTTCACCGCCAGCCCTTTCTACTCCACTACAATGCGACTCGATACGATAACCGTATTTGCAGTCACCAGCAGCCTGGTTGCTCTGGCCCTTGCAAATCCGGTACCAAACCGGATGGCGGGTAGTGGAATGGCCATACCACTCGTCAGGCACGAGTCTCCCTTTCTCAATTCCAACAAAACCATCGATCTCGACGCCATCACATCTCATGGTATATCAGTCAGGGAGTACGTCGAATGAACAGTTATATCTGCTCTGCTCAGCCTTTTCTTTTTAAGGAAGATCCTTAGCGGCCTGAACAATTACGAGAGGAACACGGGGACGATGCATCCTTTGGCTGTGAAACGGAGCGAGTCCGAACTCGGAACCCGTGACGCTGGCGTCCCGCTGACAGAATTGAGGTCTTCCTTTTGGGTGGCCGAGATTTCGATTGGCACTCCTCCCCAGACCTTCAAGGGTAAGATCTCCTTGTATCATTCTGATTTACACTGATCTACGTCACACGGTCAGTCTACATCGACACTGGTGCAGCGTAGGTACTTTCTTTTGGTTCATACAACTGTTTTTGTTCAAGTCAACGCAGTGATATGTGGGTGCTGGGTGTTGGATGTAGTGGGAATCTGGGGATTTCTGGAGATCGCGACTTCTGGAATCCCAAGTTATCCAAATCTGCTAAAAAGTACAATTCGATGTCAAAGTTTCAGGTCCAATATGGAAGTGGATCCATTGTCAACGGTGATCTATTTACTGATAATGTAACCATTGGTGGATTAACTGTATGTGTTGCATCGCTTATGCGCTTGACCATTGAATTCTGACGCCAAGCTAGGCAAACCCTCAGATCTTTGCTTCTGCAACATCGTACAGCAATGGGCAATTTTTTGCAGACGGTTTACTTGGATTAGCCTACCCACCCATCTCGAGATTTGGTGCTTCTCCGCTGTTTCGATCGCTTGTCGGACAAGGGAGGTTAACCAATCCGACCTTCTCATTAAAACTCTCTCCTTCTGGGGCCGAGATGTACGTCGGTGGAGCAAACAGTCAGCTGTACAGTGGTGACATCACCTATACACGCGTAACACTTCCTGTGAGTTAAAATAGTAGATGTGAGAGGATGTTGCTGACATTAGCATTTATGTAGGGATTCTGGCAGGTGTCCATGGACGATGTTCGTGTTAATGGTGATAAAATTTTCGAAAATGTACCTGTTATGATTGACAGTGGTGCGAAGTACATCTACGGAGATTGGAACCAGGTTGCAGAATTGTACCGACGCCTTGGGGGTACCTTGATCGGTCATACAGGCTTTGGTTACTATTTCTGTGAGTTCCGATTACGTTCGGTATTTTTATTGACAGCCTGCAGTACCGTGCAACTCTTTCCCAACACTGGGCCTCACCTTCGGTGGCAGGACGTTTGCAGTCCCTCCCGAAGCTTTCAGACTCAGACCAATTTCGGAGGGTTCTCCCTACTGTTTCGGCGCCGTCATCGGCCACAGTCGGAGCATGCCTAGTATACGTGAGATCCATTGTTTTCCGCTTCCTGCAGTCGCTTTTGCGGCGCTAGATGGACTCATTCTGACTATATGGCCTAGCGTGTTGGATCGTTGGGGCTACTTTCCTGCAGGGCGTATATAGCGTGTTCGATTACGGTACTCCCCGTGTCGGGTTTGCGGACCTCGCTTGAATCATCACGAATGTTCACGTAATCCGGTACGATGAATATTTATAAGTTTGACAGTCTATCTAATGGGGATTACATGGAAGTTATGCAAAAAGGACTGACGAGCTTTCGACGAATCGACAATATTTAAAATCAATTTAGGCTCACCAAGGAACCAAAGTCAGTGTTCGCCATTGGGTTGTTTTGCGACCCGGCCGCCTTTTCGGGCATCGGTGGGATTCTGAGCACGTTGGCTATACTGAAGCTCTGCTCCTCATCCGAGTGCAGTCGGTCGAGCGTGCCCTCTGGAAAACCCAGCCTGTCGTTGAAGATACGAATGATTGTATTATTGACTTCCAGCGACTCGCGGACGAAGGGGCGCAAGATGGTCGGCATCGCAGTCGTCAACGGGGCTGGGTACGTCACGGACGACCGTCGTCCTTGGAGACACCGCAGAACTGTCCAGAGTCCGGATTACTAACTCCATGCGTCAGGAAAATAACACCGATGCGAGAATGCAGACACGATTAGACCCACCCGATAGCGCCAGATTTCCTATATATGAAACGGATGGGTCGGTCACCTGTCAGCGCTCAACGTGAATGGATGATGATATACAAACCCAAACCACGGTCACTTGTTTTTTGGCTCAAACTTCATCTTCTCTTCCAGGGGGAGCGCCATGAATTCGGCGTTGACGTCCAAGACCCTCCTACAAGTCGCCGGGGACTGTCCCCTTGGCAAATTGACTGGTGGGTTCATCTGTGAATCTGTCTTGAATCAATCAAGTTCCATTTTGCGCCGCGAAGCTCAGATGACATGACACACAATGTTGATTCATTCACATCATCAGTTTGACTTATCCATGATGCGATTTGTTCCCATCTTGTTGGCTTCTCATTATAAATGTATGTATGTGTACGTTTCACCGGCAGCCCTTTCCCCTCCTCTACAATGCGGTTCATCATGCTAACCATATTTGCAGTCACCGGCAGCCATGTGGTTGCTCTGGCCATTGCAAATCCTGTACCAAACTGGAAGGCGGGTGGTGGAATGGCCATACCACTCGTCAGGCACGAGTCTCCCTTTCTGAATTCCAACAAAACCATTGATCTCGACGCAATCACATCTCATGGTATATCAGTCAGGGAGTACGTGGAATGAACAGTTCTATCTGCTCTGCTTTTCATAGGAAGATCCTTAGTGGCATGGACAATTACAAGAGGAACACGGGGACGACGCATCCTTTGGCTGTGAAACGGAGCGAGTCCAAACTCGGAACCCGTGACGCTGGCGTCCCGCTGACAGCTTTGAGATATTCCTTTTGGGTGGCCGAGATTTCGATTGGCACTCCTCCCCAGACCTTCAAGGGTAAGATCTCCTTGTATCATTCTGATTTACACTGATCTACGTCACATGGTCAGTCTTCATCGACACTGGTGCAGCGTAGGTACTTTCTTTTGATTCATACAACTGTTTTTATTCAAGTCAACGCAGCGATATGTGGGTGGCCGGTGTTGGATGTAGTGAGATTTCTCGAGATCGCAACTTCTGGAATCCCAAGTTATCCAAATCTGCTAAAAAGTACAATTCGATGTCAAAGTTTCAGCTCGAATATGGAGGTGGATTCGTTGTCAACGGTGATCTATTTACTGATAAGGTAACCATTGGTGGATTAACTGTATGTGTTACATCGCTTATGAGCTTTACCATTGAATTCTGACGCCAAGCTAGGCAAACCCTCAGATCTTTGGTTCTGCAACATCGTACAGTACTGTTCAGGGAGCAACCAATGGGCAATTTTTTGCAGACGGTTTACTTGGATTAGCCTACCCATCCATCCTGACGGGGATGGGCCGGGACCTTGATTGTGAGGGGCCATTGTGTTGCATCGTTCTTCTTGGTACACAACTCGTTATCGGCCATGGTAATGGTAGTAGACAAGATGTAATTACAATTTCTCATATCTCAGACTCCTATGTACTATGCGACGCGACGCAACTCCAGGCAGAGTTTCCTTCTTTGGTCGACGAAAAAAAAAGATCACACGATTGTCATTAGTTTTGCACGCAGCTGTAATAGTATGGCCCTACGGGCACCCCTGGACCCGCTTTGCACACAATACATCAATACACATACATACAATCTACACGGCGCTACATAACACATCAATATACAGACCCTTCATCTAGATGCAAATGTCCCTCATTTCTTGCGTTTGTGCATCATCAGCATCCTCTCGTTCCACCTTTTTATGTAGAAGTGATACAGCTAAGAGCTCCATCTGCGCTCTTTGCGTCCAGACATTAGTCTCGGCGGTTTTGGATCGGTATCGAGTTAGCTTGCACTCGGCAAGCACAAGGTCGTCTTTCTCCAAATCTGTGACACTGTATTCGGCCATCGCGTTTTTCGCGCGAAATGCATCCGTTGCATCATACACATCGTACGAGCGAGGCATGGCATGAGGAGGAATGCAGTCATTCCGTAGCAACGTAAAATCGATACAATCGCCAACCACGACCTCGATCTCGTCGGGACGACAGGAGAACGAACATACCGCGCAGACGACGATCCGGTTAGCGTCCTGAGAAACAGCTTTCTGCCACCCAGAAATAATCGCCGTCTTGTCTTCCCAAGTACGCTTGTCAGGAAAAACACCTTGTTGAAGGTCACAATCATCGGTAACGTCTGTTTCTTCGCTGCGAGCGGGGGACACATTTGACACCCAGCGGTGTTCGCGGTACCGTTGTACATTTAAATCCAATCGAGTCCGGCGAGCTTCTTCCGATTCGTCCGCGTACGAGATCCGCCGAGCACGTCCGGCATCAACGCGCGCGTCCTGACGGTCTGCCTCACACGATGGACCGGGTGTTAACAGTACCTGCGTGCCGTAAACATCACGGCGCGCACGCTTGCGCACCTGGAACTCCAAAACCAACGGTGAACAATCACAATCGGGTCCATGCACCCGCAGAGCATCCCGAAACCAAGCAACCTTATCGCGCGAGCCACCGGCAACCCCGTGAGCCGTACACAACATCGCAAGCTGTTTGCGGGTCAAAAAAGGAAACTCGAGAACCAAATCTGCAACATTCGGTACAATAACCGACAATCGAGGACCGCGCGGATACAACAATCCGGGATCGATCTGCTGGGAACAAATTCCCCCAAAATCAAAATCCTGCCTGAGCGCGGCAAAGGAGATCCACTGCTCCGTCGTGGATACATTCTCACCAACAACCACACGTATGCCACCTGGCAGCCCAACTGCGTTCACGGTCCGAGTCAGCGCGAATACAAAACAACAACCAAAATCGAGCGACGCACCCGGGCCATTACTTTCCATGGAGTGACAGTTTTGTATCAGAGTAGGCAGGGAAATTTACGAAATCGAGACAGCGGGCCTGTTAAAGCTTACGACGAACGATAAGGCGAGGTTGTCAGCGGCTTCGAGAGGGGTTCGACAAGGCGGCGCAACAGCGTGCGCAAGAAAATACTTCCTAGAATAGCTCAAAAAACAAACACGGCAAAACATTTCCTAATGTAGCGAAAAATTGCAGACAAGAATTGTCCGGTTGATAAACCTGGAACCCTAAAGGGTCCAGGAATTAGTATGAGCCATTGCATCATTGACCAGTACTCACACAAGTAAGTACCTTTGCCCTCACAAATGAATGACACAGTTAACTCTCTCAACCCATTCAAGTTCTTGATCTTTCAGACTATAATAAATGAATCCTTTGTTCAAGTTTTGTTATCTTTTTATTTTTCCATCTCTTCTTTCAGTGCCCCTGGTCACTAGTACGCGCTCGATCCGACTTAGCCCCAACCAGACCAGCTGTTCCCGCCCCCGACCGGTTAATAACCAGCGTCATTACTTAACAGCTAGTGCCGATCTGACAACCAACTTGATTGAAACGTTGAACCAAGTTGCTCAACAGTTTGGGGTGCGGCGTGTTCTAGCGGAGTTCGAAACCCAAGCCTAGCGCTACGGCCGGTCCGGTCCGCAATTATTATTCCGTCCTTGCCAAAGTCTTTGCTCGTCTAGGGTCTAGGGGTAGGCTGTCAAGTTGAAGCGGCTTATACTAGAGAGTCATGCAAAGATGGATATTCACGGACATATTCATGGTGCTGACACTCGGAATCGCAACTAGATACACATCATAACAGACCGAAAAGACACAGAAAATACGGATAGAAATGAAACCCTCCAACTGAAACACCAACAAGATCAGAACCGTAACACAATGCATCACTCCTCAAATTGCGGACCTAAATGTTTTCGTCGACGCATCCACTATGCCACAATTCCTGCAAGTTCGCCGCTCGTAAAGTAAACGAGGTCGTCGCCTGAAGGCCGCGATTGAGGCTGATTGGAACTGGACCAGCACCGTTGCATAAACATCCATCGACGTTCCGTGACCAACGGGTTGCTCGGCCGTCTCGGAGCAAAGCCTCTCGACACCGCGGTTATGACCTGTGCCTCCCGAACGTAGTAATGGTAGGGCACATTCCCGGTCAAAATCTATCCGTCGTCATAAATACATTTGAGCAAAAGGCTAAAATGGGTAACACGAACCTGCAGCGCCACACTACCGAACGAATACACGTCGGTGTGTTTGCTCGGTGCTATATTCGACGGTTCTACGTCGTCATCTTGAAGATCAAGTAACTCGGGCGCTGTCCATCGTAGTGTCCCCCTGGAATGGACAGACGTGGCGAACGACGATCCACCGAGCTCCGTTAGTAGCGTCGATAGACCAAAGTCGGATATATAGGCTCTCCCGGCCTTGCAAACGAGCACATTCGACTAAGGAAACCGAAGACTAGCGTCAACGTCCGCACATCGATCCGAATGGTGTGATACACATACACCTGACAAGTCTCCGTGTACAACAGAACGCGAATGTACTGACGAAGAATATCCATTCGTTTCAGAGCAGCAAATTCTGAGTGAAAATGGTGTACTCACGATATTGCAGACCGGAGGCGGCATCATTCAGCTGCAACGCTAGTGTTATTTGCTTTTCGCTACAGTGAGTTCCAAGATACTTACCAGAGTAAGCAACTCAATGGGCGATAGCTTATCGTAACACTCCTCCAAATACGTGGTCAAAGGACCATTGTCTATCCAGGGGCAGACCATTGCAGGGAATCGACCAAAACCCGCTGCCGTGCCGAGGAGTGGCAGGACGTTGATATGCTTTAACGTCAACCAAATTTTAATCTCCCGAAGAAGTCGCTGCAAGCTCGCGTGTCAAGAATCCTGTAGGCATAACATGTTCCAAAGGGAATTTTGCATACCTTTTGTTTCTTGTAGAATTTGCCTTCCTCAGCCGAGTACGTTCTAATGGCTTTGATTGCGACCTGATTTCATCAGTAGACGAGCGATTGCCGCAAGAAGTAACGTACCCTAGGGAATTCTAGGTTCGTTTGAAGCATTCCTCGGTAGATGTCTGCAAATCCACCAGATGCAACTGGATCATGGCCGTCACGCTTGACATGACAAGTGAGGTCGCTCAGAGAATATCTTTAGCAATGACTGGTGCATGAGTCACGGATGTACATCAAGTCACGGATGAATCGCTTACTCGTCGTGAAGACTCGACATGCTCCCAGATGTAGGACGGGGAGAACACATCGACTCCGAATCCGGCTTTTTCGAGGTGTTGAGAAGGTAGTCATCATCATTGACTACAATGGTCGCCTTCAAAAGAATTGAAAGTTATTATGAATCGAATGCAAGAGATCAATAGTAAGCACTTCACTGTCATCAGAACTGCACGTGTCTCTTCTGCTCCGAACTTCCTATTCACAGGCACCAATGCAGAGTTATAAACTTCGCTCGCGTGTCACCAGTAAGTGTTTGAAGCGGAAAACTTACATCATCGACATAGTGCGAAGGAAGGATATCACGGAGACACCTGATGGTAATCTTCTTGCCTCCACTGATTGCAAGTTTATAGTTTGATGAGATGGCAATGGAATGAATGACGTCTGTGTGCTCGATGAGGGGCCCAATTTGCTCGTGTGTCTTGTTGTCCCAGAAAAAGACGAACGAATTTGCAGAGGCAGCTGTGAATTTTCCGTTGTTTGCGATTACCATAGACTTGATACTCCTCCCGCTACCAGAATAAATGGGCCAGTGGGAGTGCAGGGTTCCCGTGGAAACGTCAAGGCATTTTATGTCGCCTTCGACAGACGAGGCGAAGAGGAGCGTGCCATTGAATAACCAAGCCAACGACTGGTTCTCGTACGAATTGACTCTGACAGGGACGTTCATAAGAAAGCATCCATCTTGACTATCATAGATCCGGACGGCCTCGCTCCACCAGGTCGCAGTCGCGAAGAGGTTCCCGTTCGGAGAAAACTTGACTGCTGCAAGGGAGTTGTCGTGTTCCAAAGGACCCAGGAGCAGCTTTCCAGACTCGGTAGACCACACACAAGCCCTCTTGTCGTCCGAACCGCTCGCAATTCTCTTCATGTCCGGAGACAAATCTACGGCACGCACCCAGTTTTCGTGACCTTTGACCTCGGTGACTTTTTCGCGCCTCTCTGCGTTCCACACGATCACTCGTCCGTTTCCCGTCCCGCCAACGATCCATTGTCCGTCCAAGGACACCGCGATGTTGAAGACGGTGCTGCCTGCGATCATGGCCGCCCCGATCTCCTGGCCATCATCCGTTTGCCAGATTCGAAGTATCCCACCGTAGCCGCCGCCCACAATGTGCTTGCCATCAGCAAGAAACGCAACCGAGAAAATGTCCTTGGCAACATTGATTTCCGTTATGTTCATGTTTGCTTCCGTTTGGTGAGCATGACGGTCGAGGCTGGAGCACTGGGGATTCGGTTTGTTCTCGACCGCCAAGTCTTCATCACATGTCAATACGACATCGGTAATTGTTTAGAGCGGAGCATACCTTTTCCTGGCCAGCTCGTCGGTACGTAAAGCATGCTGGCCGGGTATTGGCACAGTAGAAAAAAAAAGATAGGTGGCTTGAGTGGACTACCTTTCCCAGCGTCTATCTAGCTCGATCGCGGCGCTGCCCTGAGACTTGAGTGCTCTGATTCGCCGGCTGCATAGAAAGTTCACACCCATACAAATGCCCGACAAAAATGCATCAGCCACGGTGATGCTCTCGAAAAGAAACTACAACCAGATCTAAGTCGGCGAGTACTCCTGTCACTGATCCGCATGAGGTAGGTCTGAGTCACTCAAAAAGCAGCAGTCGGTTTGTTTACCTTAGACCAAATGTGGCCAGCGACTCCCGCGAGGAAGCGAACGATGATATCGCTCGCGCTAAGCTCCAATGCGCATACCAGTATGCGATGAAAGAGTGGTATATCAGGTAAGATGAGATGTTTATCATCGTCTTGTTGATTGCGAACGCTGGGCGTGTATTCAGACCGGACTCATATTCTCGTAAAACGCCGACTAGTTCGGACGTGATCTTATCCATACGTCCATCATCCACAGTCCACATCGTCCCGATTACAACCGGAACCCATTATTTCATCCGGACTCTCTCCTCGTACCCGACGTATGACACAGACAGATACGCAAACTCGGGGTTCTCCAATTCGCATCACAGGATGTGTTCTAGTATCCGAGGCGTAAAATGACATGAATATTGTCCGATGACCAACCCATCTAAAAGAGGTTTGAGTACTGAGTCACGGGGAGACGGTAAGGCGTCTATCCATATCGTCCGCGCTCACCTGACGACTATTAGAAAGTATTTCACTTATAAATGGCTTAGCATTTCTGTTCTGTGGGACAACTGCCGGAATCCGTTTCCAAGTTTGGAACATCCAAGTAACTGGTCAACTTATCATGCCAGTGGCCAAAATGCTCTCCCTCCTGCTTGCTCGGCCGACACTCTTCCGAGTCTTAACTTGGCGTACAGTGCCTTGAATTCAAGGCGTCTTTCTGGCTGATATCGAATCATCATCTCGTGTGGATTTTGATCGGCGAGAAACGCCATGTATAGCCACCAAGTACAATTATAAACCTTGCTTCCGTCCGCCGATGCACTGCCGTCAGGAGATCCTTGAATCTCGGGGCGCTGATCGGGGCGCCCGGTGACAGTGCACCCCCGGTCCATGATGCCTCCTTCACCAGTTCATCTTTCTTGCTCCTCATGACAGGCTAGTACAGCTCCGCAGGCAATTAGGTTATAAATATAGGTCAGTCTACTGTCGATCTTTACATCTCAGAGCTGTGACATTATTTTTTGCGACTGAGTGCAACTTACGCGGGCGGGATTGGTTTTAAATCAACCGGCGGTAGGAAAAGTAACCTGATCAAACGGTCATCCTGTGGAACATCTTGACCCATCGGGTTTACAGATCCGGGTCCACACGGATAAAAGTTGAAAGACCGTTTCAGGATCCCGATATCAAGATCTTGAACCATCGATCAATTACAATCAATGTCTCATAGAATTCTTTTTCTATGTAATAGCTCAAATAACACGATTTCACGATTTCGACACGGCAAGGATATCAGAGGAGAAATGTCACCGCCGTAAGATCTGTTAGTGATACCGGTCAACGTCTCTGAACAAGAGGGGGATTCCACCGGGCTCCGGTGGTGTTTCGTGGTGCCAAAATAGACCCCTGATTGACGCTCGGTGGTTCGTCGGCAGTAAGCAACAGAATCCATAGATTTTGACGCCGGTTTGAAGGAAGAACAAACATTAGAGTCGGGAGTCAACAAGAATGGAACATAGGAACGAGTGAACTGAGATTCAGGAAAATCACCAGGGGGTGACATCCGCACCAACGAAACCAGACCAAGAACCATGGATACATACTATGAAAGTGGTGCAACATAAAATGGATTCTGCCATCGTAGTTACGAAAATTACAACGATATGTTATTGTACTAAAATTTCATCAGGGGATTGTGGCTCTCCTAGTGCTCGCGAGCAAGGTCCATTCCTATTGTCCGATGCCTCCAAAAAAAACTTACAGCAGGACACACATCTCATATCACCGATAAATCTATGGTTTCCCAAACTTGATCACCCACGTCTCCTTGCACGCCTTCGACCCAGGCAGCAACCGCTTCTTCTCGAACTCCTCGTCCCGCTCGAGCCCTCTGAACGCCGAAGCTTCACCCAGCCAATCGATTCTCTTCAGAGGCGCATCCTTGTCCTTTTTGTCCTTCTCACACCTTGCCTTGGCCGCCTTCTCGATCGTCTCCTTCTTCGCCTTGTCGTGCACCACGATGCCCCACTCCGAGTCCACGATAGGTTCTTGGAGCATCGCGTAAAGACCCTCAAAGATAGCGCTGCACGTGACCATCGACCCGGTGGGCGCACGGACGTCGCATGTCCAGGGAAAGGCTTTGGAAATAATGCGGACCTCGTAGGTGGGTTCTGCAAACACTGGCTGGAGACCAATCTGCTGGTACGTGGAGAGCATTATTCCGTCCCGCGCAGGTTTGCGAAGGTCGTAGCGAATGTTGGTGGTATCCGCCGCCAGTGCAGGATTCAAGTGAGGAGGTTGTGATTGTGCGCGATCGACTGTACCCCAGCGTGTGTGAAACGAAAATGAATGAAGATGAGACGGAAACTTACAGAAATGCCATCCCGATGGTTTTTGATGATAGGGATCGTTAAACTGAGGTGGGAGGTAGACGTGTGGGTTGTACGGTGTCTGGTACCGTGGATAGTAGTTTGCGTAGGGATCCATGAGGTGTGGGAAGGCGTGATGGGAATGTGAAAAGGTTGGTGGTCGTTAGGAAGGACTGCGTATTTAACGGTTAACCCGAGCCGGTCCTGAGCGCTACGTACAGTAGTCCATATGGTGAGATAGCCGATTCGGTGCTGCTCCGCGATCCGAAGGCGCCAGTGTCACGGGCGGCGAAACATGTTCTGACTCGAGGTGACAATGGTCGAGTCCTTTAGATCGGCGGCGTTCTTCATATGTAATACATCACGGCCCGCTGCAGCTAAAATAAATGGAACCTCAGCGAGTCAGTAACACGTTACTGAAACGCGATATACATGCGGATCATGTCAATATATCAGAGAGGAACTGGCGGCCACTGAGGCTATGTCACAATTTACGCGGGGTCACGTGTAAAGGCACCCCTATGAGTAAGCATGGTATTGTCACAGGGCAAGTAAAATGCCGAAATGCCGCTGCGTTACAAAACGAATCTGATTGGACTTTAGTATAAGTTTGTTGTTGTTTGCTCACGTCAATCAACGAGCAAGTCCAACGCACGCGACGAGTACATAGCCGCTGTTGCAGTGCCGCACAGGCGTTGCAAAACTTGGCCAACAAGATTCTAGAAGAATTCAAACACGGAGAATCAACTCTGGCGAAACTCTCCCTTGACGGAATGCTCGATGTCGAAGTATCAGAAGGATGTTTCAAATCACAATACTCGTCCATCGCAGACGTCTGATACACCGGCTGACGCAGATTGCCATAAACGGCTGGTTGTTATTGACAGCAAACTGGATTATATAAGAGGTGTAATGAAGCCTCTGATAAGTAAGCCACCCGAATAGTCCCGGAGTCCTCTCTACTTACCTCGCTCATGTCGCTCGCTTCTGCTAGTCGTCTCCCCGCGCGCAGGGCTCTTTCCTCCGCTTCGACCAGGAGGGTTGGTGCTCAATTCAGGGCATCATCATTCAGGGGATTCTCCACTGAGGCTCCTCCTCCTCCTCCAAAGAAATCATCTTTTGGCCTCTATGCCGGCCTTGGAGCGGTCGCGGCCGGAGGAGTCGCTTACTATATTTTGAACTCGTCCTCCGACTCTAAACCTTTCGCAGCCAAACCGGCTGCTGCGCAAGTCGCCCCATTCATTCCTACTAAGGCAGACTATGAAAAGGTATGCATCTGTGACATCTATTCGTTACCTTGCTGAACCGAATTGTCTCCAGGTGTACAAACGCATCAGCGAAATCATTGATGAGGCCGAGGGTTATGATGGTACATATCCAGATCGCACTATTCGCAGTCTTCACATTTGTTGAAATCCATCGTCAGACGGCTCTTATGCTCCCGTTCTGCTTCGTCTTGCGTGGCACTCCTCTGGCACCTACGACAAAACCGCAAACAGCGGTGGAAGGCATGTTTTTTTTAATCATATTGTTTTTTTAATTTATCAAATCTTTGTGTTGGTAGCAACTACGCAACCATGCGTTTCGAGCCTGAGGCGTTACACGGCGCGAATGCGGGGCTCAATGTAGCTCGTACCGTCATGGAGAAGATCAAGAAAGAATTCGAGTGGATCTCTTACGGTGACCTATGGACCCTTGGTGGGGT
The DNA here is from genome assembly GCA_038091055.1 of Leccinum angustisporum. Classification (NCBI taxonomy): domain Eukaryota; kingdom Fungi; phylum Basidiomycota; class Agaricomycetes; order Boletales; family Boletaceae; genus Leccinum; species Leccinum angustisporum. Next base: position 18,550 of record JBBPNU010000255.1, read on the forward strand.
GTGTGCAGTTCAAGAGATGGGTGGCCCCAAGGTTCCCTGGAGACCTGGGCGTATCGATGGGTTCGCCAAGGATGCAACACCAGACGGGCGTCTTCCAGATGCATCCCAGGGCGCACCCCACCTTCGGGATGTCAGTATTCTTCCTTTCTTTATTTTGAGACCAACCTTATGTTCTTATTTTGATAGATATTCTACCGCATGGGCTTCAATGATCAGGAGATTGTGGCACTTTCTGGTGCTCATGCTGTCGGCCGTTGCCATGCCAACAGGCAAGAGTGTTGTTGTGTACATAGCATGCTTGTTTACTCATCCGTCGTTTGTTAGATCTGGGTTTGACGGCCCCTGGACGTTCTCCCCGGTCACATTCTCCAACGAGTACTTCAAACTGTTATTCAACGAGACGTACGTACCTCCAACTGTCGGGATGTTAGTGTATCACTGACGGGTATCTGCAGTTGGGTTTGGAAAAAGTGGAATGGTCCCAAGCAATTTGAGGATAAGAAGACCCGATCCCTCATGATGTTGCCGTATGTTTACATCACAGTCCCGGATCAGACTCAGCTGATCACATCATTCCAGAACGGATTACATTCTTACCCAAGACAAGAGCTTCAAGAAGTGGGCCAAAGCATACGCTGATGACGAGGAGCTCTGGTTCAAGGAGTACGTTCTCTGCTTTCGCTGATTCCTTTCATCTCCTAATCAGAGAACTCAACGCCTTTAACCACCCAGCTTCTCAGCCGCGTTCTCCAAGATGCTCGAGCTTGGTGTTCCCACCACCCAGTTCCAGTCCTCGGAGCCTTGGATCATCGGTGATGCATGATGCACAAGTAGAACATTCCTTGTCTACATGTAGATCAAATGCACTCCCCTCGAGACGCTCTTTTTGCTTTTTGCTGCGTGGGTACGCCACCCCACATACCTGTATGACGACATATCCTATCATGAGGGGGCGCCAGTAGTGTTAGACAAGTATACTATCTCTTCTGTACATAGACGTTTTACAATGGTCATTTGGTTGCCTTGGACATGTGGTATTTTTCTCCCGAAGTTTGCGTATCGATAAGCGTTTGGAATGTCAACTGGTTCATGAACGTTTGAACTCGGCTCACATGTAGGTGTAACTCGCATCAAAAGGGGTTGACAGCGAATGGCGCTCTTATGTACGAGGAGGTAAAAGCCACATGGGCTGACACGTTCTGGTGATCGGAAGATCCCGAGGTAACTGATGGTGACGAAACTACCACGGAGGGCGCTTTTGTTTTGTCTGCTAGCGAGCCCGTCTTCATCAGTATGCGTCGTCGGCAGACCGCGGCGGCGTTCAAACTCCATGGGGAGAAAAGGGGTTGCACGATCGGCCACCTTGCAGTCGATGTGAAGAGGCTCGAGTACGGTGGTGTACTAATTCCGAGTCGATCGGATCATCGGACGGTTACTGATTTCGAACTGGGTGTTTCGTTGAATATCCCTCTCCTAACAGATTTTCCACACCCACTCAAGGTTTACTATTATATGCTTCACGGTATGCACCCGATGGTTCTCTGGAGGGCGTGATTTCAGTCAATGAGGAAGAGGTATGTCCCTGAGAGATATTGGCAAGGATTCGCACCTGAAATGCGTACTTTTTTTTTGGCCGTTGGTCATCGAAAAGGTACAGGGACCTGGCGCTAGCAGTAGATCATATTGGCAGATTCGAAGCTCGTCTAGAACATCGGATGTACCAAGATAATCACGCCTGCTACATTTGCCGGAGACCAAGGTATACCCCGGGGCGTCCCTGAGTCTCAATAGAGATGGGCCATGTGCGGACGATATCGATATCGTGAAATCAATTTGGTCTGGCCTTTGAAACGGCAAGTGGTATCATCGCGACGAATCACCATAACTCACGTCAAGACCTGGCCAAGAGATGAGTAAAGGTGAGGGATCAAACAAAATATGTATTAGGCCCCAATGTGTACTTGCATACAGAATGTGTTATGTCGCGTAACGTGTTCATCGTCTTGTTGAGGTGCTGGGTTAGACTTCGTTTATTGGGGTATGAGGACTTGCTCTTCGTTGTCCTAGGATGCCACAGTTGGGCCGTCGTTGTTGTCGTCTTCTTCGTTTGAGTCGTTGAGATAGCGGAGGTAAGGACAGCCTGAGGGTGACGTGACATCTTGTCGTGGTGGCACGCCATTGTGCCGTTGTTGCACGTTCCGAGTGAGCGAAGGAGAGCCTGAGGGTGAGAGTTGATGAGGAGTTGATGAGGAGCGTGAGAGCGGAGTGATGGTTGTGACGCTCGTTCCCGCCGCCCCCGCCGACTCCTCATCGGTCCTCTTCCAGACAAGCTCTTGCCCGCGATGCACGAAGTAGTGCAGGTCGCGGACGACGACGAGTCCTTTGACGCTTTGTACGCCCCTGCAGTGCGCGACGTCTTAGACTGCAATGCGCGCGCCTTTTACCTTCTTAAAGGTGGCAACGCCAAAGACTGGAACGAGACCGCGCTGGCAAGACTGCCCTTGGACGCCGTCCCCTACGACGCTGCACCGCCCCGTACCTACGGCGGGCACTGGTACGCACTGGGTGGGCAGCACCTTCGAAGTCGGCAGCATCCTCGGCGTGGGCGTGCTCGACAGCCACGCACCGACGCCACGCACTGACATTGCGCCCACCGCGCCGGTCATCCCAGAGCCACTCCCAAGTCAGCAAGCAC
>JBBPNU010000256.1:0-21242 GCA_038091055.1 Leccinum angustisporum
GCGTATTGGGATGGGGATCATGGGGCGGGGGGAGGGGGGAGGGGCAGACACAGAAGAGGAGGGCGAGGGCAATTACAAGAACGACAGCGACAACAGCATGCAGCAGCGAATACGCAGCGCACACGACCGTGCGCGTTGCGTGATCGCTTCTGCGCGCTGGGGGGACGGCGACGGAAGAGGGGAGGGCCCGTCGCCGTCATCGACGTCGTTATCGTTCTGTCGTTACCAGGTAGAACAAAACTCACGCTAAGCCTGACTTCCAAATATTCCTGGACCCCAGTGACACGACGATGAGGACCCCACGGCAAGGAGACGAACGACGCGACGACTCAGATGAAGGGAACGACAACGAGAAGACAGCGAAAACAACAAGACGAAAACGACACCATCCCCGTCAATGACCTCTGCTTCCCCATCCTTCGACGATGATACCATTGCCGTTGCGCCCCCCAGCGCGCAGAAGCGATCACGCAACGCGCACGGTCGTGTGCGCTGCGTATTCGCTGCTGCATGCTGTTGTCGCTGTCGTTCTTGTAATTGCCCTCGCCCTCCTCTTCTGTGTCTCCCCCTCCCCCCTCCCCCCGCCCCATGATCCCCATCCCAATACGCCGACACGACGATGGCACGACGACGACATGTGCCATCATCCTTGGGATGGGTGTGATGCATGCGTATGTCGCTCGTCCGTGCCTCTATTCGCCCCGTTCTTTGTCGCACACCTCGCCACACGCTATGCTCATCGCGCCATTCCATCACTTTCAATCCTACCCGTTGCCGCCACGACCTTTTCTGTAGATGGACTATGCTCGTCGGCACACGTAAGAAGGGTCACAAAGTGACGCGAGAAGCGGGGAACACTCTGGCGGCAGTTGGTGAGTTCAGACTTTGTTTTCAAGGATTTAGTTGACAGTTCCCAAACATCGCTCTGCTTCCAAGACAATAGCAGTGACAAAGGGCTACTGATCTGAGAGCCAGTATTAGTGGTGATCGACGAGCTTGGTCATCTGACGCATTGGCGACGGCGGGCGTCCAGGAGCGTCACGGATCGACCATCAAGGGTACCAATACGGGTAAACCCGTCGGCGTTTCGGGCATAACCATCAACTTGAAGAGACCCATAGTGTGCCACATGCAACGGGGGGCGACTCGGACGAGTGCTATCTACAGAGCGTGTGTGGTGCACTGGAACGGCGGGCTCAGGTGACCGAGTTTCTGCACTTTGCCGTGCTTGACAGTGGTTAAATAGCCTTTAGAAGTATGGCTACTAGGTTCGAAATTCTAGTCGTCTCACGGTGTTACATGACAAGCAATGGCAATACAACTCGGATGTCGAAAGCGAAAAATAATAGAACTGTAAACATCGACCCCCATCTCTTCAGTGATACAGTTAAAATAGACCCCCGATACTTCAGTGATACAGTTGTTATTACACCGTGACAAACACGTCTGTATCTACACTGATCGTGATTGTTAATAAAGAGGCGCGATATTTAAGGCGCGAAAGTGACCCACCGTTCTTGGGAATTGGCAATGAGTTGTTGGATCCTACCTTTCTCGAGCCACCTGAGGTATTTTCCATCGGGAGAGTCTGGAATATCGTGGAAGAACATAGATCGCATCTGTTCAAGGGTCTCTCCGTCCAAAATGTGTGATACGTCCGCTTCAATTTCCTCGATGATCTTCTGCGCTTCGAGCATGGTTCTCATGGCACTCTTCTTCTTCAAAATGGCAGAAGACCATCGTTTGGATTGCTCGTTGGCGTGGGAGGCCACAAAGCCAATGTTCGGTGTTACCTGTAGAATGTATTCATTATGTAGTTTCCACGAGCATACGATAGTTACCATTCTCTGGTACCACTGCCGAAGGCTGGCATTGTAAGCGGTTGATTCCGGAGGTTTCGATCGCCATGACTTCGAGTCCTCCCACTCCTCCTGACTCGGAACTGCTTCTGGTGAAAGGGGAGCTTTTGAAGGAGGCGTCTCCGGAGCAACGGCCACATAGGAGTGTCTCGTATCGCAGAGAGGGGATGATGATGATGACGAGGGGGACAAGGGGGAAATAGGGGATGTCGGGGATGCCGTGGATGCGGAGGACGAGGAGGGGGACGAGGGGGAGCGCGGATCGCCTAGCATGGTCGCTGACCCGGATGGAGAAGAGTAGAGAAGCGAGTTCCGTCAGAGTTGAAAATTGCGATTCTACTTATTAGCTCGAGTATGCTGTAAAACTTGAAGAGGCGCAATCGTCAGACTCCGACGTGGAAATCGACAGTAATGGTCCATTGGAAGCAAGGTCAGCGTTGATTCCGGATCAAGATATTCGCCCTCCGACACTCAGCATGAGGATCAGGAAGTATTGACGCTGACAAGCGTACGGCCGCCATCGGTCGGGGTGACGGAGGGTTCGATACTTCCTGATCCTTCAAGTACTCACGGTGGAGGGCGGATATCGTTATCGACGCGACCGGGACTCCCAGCTTCCGGACATACACTATGATTAAAGTGCAGACAACTTTTCAGTGACGTATGTGGTCGTGACGGCGTGTGGGGAACGCAAGTTACCACAAAAGGTATGCGGTCGTCATAGCGTAGGAAAACAATTTATCATTTACGGTATGTGGTCGTGAAAGCGCAGGGCCATGCCACCTATTTTGAAAGGTGGTCGTGACGGCGCATGGCAAACAATATCAATTCAAATTACCTATAAAAGGTACGTGGTCGTGACAGCGCAAGGTGTGTGGCCGGGATTGCGCAAGGGCGCAGTCTCAAGCCAAATATGGGTCTGCCGATAGAACATACATCACCTCGATTCGACGAAAATGGATACATCACTTCGGATCAACAAAGTTCGCTTTGCGGCACCAAGTAGTATTAAATTCTATTCAACCTCGGAACGCAATGAACTCATTAGGAGACCGTAAATCCGTATGGTAGTAAACTAGTACGCATGCTAAACATTAAACTAAACCTTGCCAATGATTCCCCGAGTTCGTCCGAATCCGACTTGCAGCCTCACAAGTAATATACCTAGATATCAATAGATAATTTCGTCGTTCATTCTGCTCCGAGCCATGGCCCACTGCCAGTCACGGTGGAACTCACCCCAATTTTCTCCGTCAGAAAACGTGCCAGCGCACGATGACACTGTTCCTCGCTGGCAACCAGTCCTCCCTGCCAGTAGCTCGAGACAGGGAGTCGGAGACCACCACCGGGTGGTCATTTTTACGTCGTTTCGCGATGAGGCGCTGTCAGTAATGCGCGGCGGCACTGGCGATACTCCGGCCGCCATCAATAACGGTCAGTCGGGGACTGAGACCCACTGGCGCTTCCCTGCGTCACAAGAACTCGGATACCATCAATACGCCCCTGACCAAAACCAGTTCCAACTCCTTGAACCCCTCCACCACTCGCTTGCACCTGCCAACTCGGACTCCAACTGGCAGCCGCACACCACAATCAATCCGAGCCAGACATTTTTATACCCTCTCACCCCCAACTCGGAGCCTCAGACTCAATACTTCTATGGCGGGTCTACTGATCAGCCGGCGCTACCGCAGGGCGAGTCCGAATTTCCTCCTATCTATCTTACCTCGGCGGACACTCTCCCGGGGATGCAGACAGACGCAGGTGGTCTGCTGCTTGTGCCGCCTTCCTACAACTACGCGGCGAGTCACCCGAGCAGCGCCGAGAGTACGTCAATATTTTTCTTGCCCTCCGAGTTCCAATCTACTAACTTAAGTATAGACTCATTACTCGAGTCCCTCCTAGCAAAAGGAGCCAATCGACTGGCCTATATCTTCATGGATGCCTCGAGTGACATGTGGATCCACACATGCAATAACATAATCGGAAAGGACGGACCGACTGAGAAACTGATGAAACAAATTGTCGAGGAGGCCGGCTTCCGGCAAATGCAGAAATCGCCCCACCTTCAGGACGAAAATTGTAAGTACTACTAATCCGAGCAATCGATCAATTGATCGGATCTAATCCTTCATGCGCAGGTACCATCACGATCCGCGTCCCTGCCAGTGGTCAGCGCACGACCGGGAAGGGAAAAAAATACATCGAAATCGAAGTCACTGCTGATGTAGATGACCCAGCCTTCATGCGAGCGTTTCGCAACGAGGTAAGTAGACATTTATATTTTCCTAGCTACTACTTCTTGACACCCAATCATATACTAGTTACGCTCCATCCCAGATCGCGTCTACGAACATCTGTGGAAAGGCTCGATTATCCTCTTGCAGCCTTCTGCTCGGCGCAGGGGATTTTTTGCGAACCAACCCGGGTCTACTATCGATCCCCGAACGTCCGCAAAACTTAAATGGGCGTTCGAGCAGAATGAAGAATGGGCTTACGGTATTTTCCATGAAATCATCGAAGACGGCGATGGTTTCCGCCCAGTGAGTACAACGCTGGCAGACTCGGATCCGATCGATCACTTTGCTGAATATTCTGTAGGGCCGGTGGTTCCGCAACAGGGACTTCGACGATATGCTTCAAGAGGGAATGTTCGACGTCTCATCCCCCGGGTGGCTTGGTTTCATCGACGCTACTAATGATAGGGATTCCTCGTGGAAAGTGACGGAGATCCCGACAGCTCACGTTTTCGCGGTCGCTATCAGCTGGGTATACTATGACTCGTCCGCAACCGGTTTCTTAGGCTATACTAATTATCATTTTACCTTCAGATCATCGTCACGGCGCGTTATGACTTTCTGAAGATCCGCTCGGTCTCCTCAACCTGGGTCTCTAACAGCCGGATCGATGAAGTCAAAGGCATCGTCAAATTTTTAGAACCCTGGTTTGCAAAGTATTGGAGACTCCGCAAACTCGGAGGTGGGGCGGACGCGCAAATCCAGTCGGAACGCGCCGAAGGGGTCGGTTTTATGCTTCGTTCTCGCAACAGTCCCCTCCAGGCGATCTGACTCGGAACTAATCTTACATGCGAATACTGCTCGGAACTACTGCACTGTTGTTTGTTTGTACTGTACTACTATGTCACGACTCTCGACCCAATGACCTACTGTACATAGTTTATCCAAGTTGTCGTATTCTCGGGCCGGGCTGTGCTCTGAGTTGAATCGAGATTGTTCTTAGCGCTGAACGGCGAACGCGGGGACCTAGATGTGCTCCCGTGTCGTGGTTCTCAGACTTCCCTGTCCGAGCCATGATCACGCGTCCAACTTCAAGTTGAACTGTGACGTCGATCCCCCACTTGCAAATTAGATTCGCACAGGTTGACGTCAACTTAACTTGATTGAAGTGCGAATTGCCCAGGCTGAAGCGAAATCGCGCCGGACGATGAATCAGCTGCTTCAAGTTATCAAGTGCCGCCATCAACAAAAGCCAGATCTTGCCAATGACTCGGATGTCGGCAGCTTCAAGCGGCCCGACCGTCGCATGACAGTGCCAATTGCGGCGGCATGAAACCACTATTTGACTGGCTCATTTTGTCCTGGCTTAAAGACTTGGCAGATCGTAACGTGCTGTACTGTGTGCAACTCTTTCGCAATCCGAAGTATGCGCGATATATTGTAGTACTGCCAGTGCTCACGTTACATGCCTGTTCCAGTCGACCAACTCCTCGCAGCCGAAGGTGTTTCATGGTAACACATGCGCTCATGAAATGAACATTGTTTCCACTGCGTCCATATTACCACGCACACCGGCCGATGTGACTGGTCTGCTGAGTATCATTTTTGTTGGTCCAGGTAGATTTGATCCTAGACAGCTTGGAACGACTTTTCGTGTGCGCAAGTCAAAGATCTGGGCATTTTTAGTCTGGCTTAAGAGCCACAATCGTTTGTATGCTGCGGTACCTATTGACCGAGATATAGTTGATTTATATCCTGAGAATGACATCATTCCTGGATTCGAGAAGCGGGTCATTGAAGACCATGAATTGGATGCTGCTTTTGTCTTTCATGAAGAGACTGCGGGTTTCGAAGACCATCCTGCCACAGTAGTGCATCAGCAACCACCTGTTTCTAATAGTACGAATACTAATGAATCTCCACTAAAACAAGAGCCTGAGTGACAGATGTTGATTGGTTTCGGGTTTACTACGGTTTATGATAAGGATAAATATATACGATGAGGGACGCCTGGGAAGTCGGGGACTTGGCGCAGGCGCGCCGCTACGATATCGTCACTGCCACTCGGATTTTACCATTCCCACGCCCTACCGCACCTCGCCTTTCGTTCTCCACACCCACATCTCGAAGAATGTAAGGACGACGACGACGACGACTCACGCACACGCACTAGGCTCACCAGGCTCACCCGCGAAGTCAACAACGACGACAGCACGCACGCATCCTCACGCACAACGCTGACGACGGCACGCACACACCGCACACACGCTCCCTCACACAACGTCGACGACAACGACACCCTCACCTGCAACGTCGTCGTCGACGACACGACACGACGATGCAACGCGTGGTAGGGGCGACGTGAAGACGAGGGAGACGGCTGGCGGCGGCAGCGCGACGAGTACGAGGAAGACCGTGACGGACGGTGACGATGAACGTGCGTTCCCGCTTTTCTCAATCCCTCCCCCACTCCTTCACTCACTCCCTCAAGGCTCACCCCTCTTTCCCGCAGCGCCACCCCACATCGCGAGGACGCGACTCGGATGACCCAACGACGCGGCGTGCTGGTAGGCACGACGACAGCGACGACACGAGGAGGACGAGTAGGAGCGACGGCAACTGTCGACTCAACGACGCGACACGAAGACGATGACGCGGCAATGACGACAGCGGTACATCCCCCCGACGTGACGACACGGGTGCACTCAGGCTGGCACGCACATCGTGGGTATGTGGTCTGCAGATACTGACCCGTACCCGTGCGGAACCCCAACGTCAATCGATGGGCGCAGCAAATGAGTCCGACAGCCTAGATAGGCTCTCCCTCGCATGCCACTCTGTGCTGCGCTTTGTAGATCACAGACTCGCAATTAATACCTGTCTGGTTGTAGTATACATGATACATACAATGAATATCTCTGAAATTCCCGAGTGTACACAATTTAGAATGAAAGATATACCTTAGACTGTGTAGGCACTCGGACTGTGGTGTAAAAAAGTAATACGTTTGGGTAGACGTACAACACAACGCGGTGGTACATGAAAACCGCGGCGGGATTAAATGTGCACCTGTTCCGCCATAGAACGCTTCATATACATTCGACTCGGACATATCCGCATGAGTCCCTAACCTGGCCGTGAAACACATCGTGTCTTTGATTGCTATAAGTACCATGTGCTGAGGGATGTAGACTAAACTCCTGATATAGTACAGTAGATACACTGTTTCGGCATCCAAAAAACGCGGTGACATTTGGGTGACATGCAAAAAAATGAAAACCGCGGTGACACACGAGCAACAAAAAACACGGCGAAAATAAATGTGCACCTTTCCAAACGTGTTCCGCCACGCCACACCGCCGTACAGATTTGCCCTCGCTTTCGCGCTCTACGCCATCCACTTCACGCTGCACATAGGACTGTAGATAAGATCGGCTCGAGGACCATGGTCCACGATCGATTTCGGACGGATGCACGAGGTTGCCCCAGCCAGCGGATCCAAAGAATGGTCATGAAACGATAGGATCAACATGTGGCGAAGACGGCAGTCAGTGTGCGAATATGCTTTCAATGATCGTTTCGGCATTGCTTCACAAAGGCGCAAGATAGGGTTCAACCAAGGGCAATCGGCTAGCGCGTTGTGCCACTGGAGTTGGAAGCAAAAGTAATGGCAGCAGACGGAAGACACCTAAGGAAGAGACAATCTCGACTTCTTTGGATGTACTTTTGGTGCGCACCTAGTAGTAAGTGTAATTCAAGTGCACTTGCCCGAAGTTTTCATTTGACTTTATTTGAGAACGGTTCTTAAAGCATTGCCAGTTTTCCATCATGGTACTAGTCAGTAAATAATACCTTTTTGGACTGTGCGCTCTTGCAACCTTACTTGCACTAGGCGCAGTTGGCATATCGGACACGTCGTGCTTCCTACTCGAACATTCACTCATGTTCAACAATTCATCTCATATTGATGCCAGCCATTCAACCTTCAGCGAGGTCCATCGAGACCAGTACTACTATTCAGGACCCACAATAGAAGGCAATCAGACGGTCAACACTATCGTCCATGGAAATCAGATCATCCAGGATCAACATTCAAGTGAGCAATTGTAATACCAGTCATTGGTGTTTCAACTTTCTGATACCGCCACTCCGAGTCGTAGATCTCATTCAAGAATCTCTCCACAGAACGAGCGCACCCAGTGCTGCTTATGATTCCGCCCAGCGATACCCAGCGCCAAAGTGCATTGAAGGGACACGCATCGAGCTACTTGCTCGCCTAACCTCATGGGCAGATGAACCAGACCAGAAACCTATTTGTTGGCTGAACGGCCGACCTGGATCGGGCAAGTCGGCAGTGTCACAGACGATAGCAGAGATGTACGCAAGTGAGAAGCGCCTAGCTGCCAGCTTCTTCTTCTCACGCAGAGATCTCGAGCGGCGCACCATGCAACACGTAGTTCCAACGTTGACCACACAACTTCTCGCCTTCCTGCCGTCCATCTATCCTGCGGTGATCGCGGCGTTGGAGAAGGACTACATGATTCCGATGAAGGTGCTTCGAGAGCAAATGGAGAAGTTATTGTTTGGACCTTTATCCACTGCAGCGGAGACCCCGGATTCACCGCTTCTGATTATCGTTGATGCGCTTGACGAGTGCGACGACCAGAGTCTGGTTTTGGAGCTTGTGACGCTTCTCGTAGATCTGTCCCGCAAATCATCCGTACCTTTGCGCTTGTTGATTACGAGCAGGGCCGAACCTTGGCTCCAGTCACGCTTCCACTCTCCAGATATAGCGACGCTTACACAACCTCTCGACATCCATTCTTTCACTGTGGACGCAGATATTCGCTCGTTCCTCCGCGGCGCCCTGAATGACATATATGATCAGAACCCCCAAGTAATGCGAGAGGTTGCTCGCCCATGGCCACCGTCAGAAGAGCTCGAACACATCGTTAACAAGGCCAATGGCTTGTTCATCTTCGCTCTGACGGTCGTCAAGTTTGTAGGATCCAAGACATATAATCCCATCATGCGTCTGCAAGCCATCATCGACGACACGGCTTCCGAATCCACAGGTTCTGCGTATGCCGACCTCGACTCACTGTATCGTGATGCGATTTCGACTTTTCCCGACCCAGACGTTGCTCGTCTCGTGCTCGGCCTCGTATATTGCATGGCCATTCCCATGTCGGTGTCGGGTTTGCACAGTCTACTTCAGCGACCCAAACCAAACGTCGACGTGAGGCTTGTTGTCCCTGCCCTCAGCTCTGTCCTCCTTGCGTCCGACGACGGAAAGCAGCCCATCCAGTTTTACCACGCATCCTTTCGGGATTTCCTGATCAGTCATCAATGATCGAGAAAGTTCACAATCAACCCAGACGCTTATCACCGGTTCATGGCGCAGCTGTGTTTCGAGACCATGTCGTATTCGTTGAAACGCGACATGTGCGAGATTGGAGACCCTGCTAAGGCGAACCGCGAGGTTCCGGATCTCACTGAACGCCGAATGGCAGCATTCGACGAGGCTCTGCTGTACGCATGTCGTTTCTGGTCTCACCATCTCGCGCAGCTCCCGAATGATGGGGTCGCCAATGAGGCGTTGCTAGGTGCGCTCAAGACATTCAGCACCACGGTGTTGCTTTGCTGGATAGAGGCACTCAGCCTCCTCAGCGAGCCCGAGAACGCTGTAGTGATGCTCCGCCAGTGCATCAGATGGTTGAAGGTTTGCCTTCCTGTCTTCACCTCTTGACGTCCGAGCTGAGATTTATTCACAGACATTGCCCGAAGCTCCCAAAGACCAGTTGAGGCTGATAGAGGAAGCGGAGCGTCTCGTGGTACTTTACATGGACTGCATCTCCGAATGTGCACTGCATGTCTACCTCATAATACTTGCCTTTGTTCCCAAAGATAGTGCCATCTACAGGACGTTCCAGCACCTGTCGTTCGGCACCCTTATCACGCATCCAGATCTGGTTGAACATCGGGCGGCCGTTCGGAGGGGTCTCGAGCTGCATAATTCCATCCACTCCATAGCGTTCTCCCCGGATGGCAACTTGATTGCCACAGCCAGTGCGAGTCTGGGTGTCCAGGTATGGAACACGATCACAGGAGGCAACGTCGCAACGTTGGGAGATCACTCGTCGACATCAGTCCTCGTCCGCTTCTCTCCATCAGGTTTCTTCTTGGCCGTTGCGTTCGAAGGTGGTACTGTCGCGATATGGGACCCAAAGGTCGGTCGGACGCATATGCAGGACGATGGTTGCCACGCCAAAAAGATCACGTGCCTCGAGTTCTCGGAGAACAGTGCATTGTTGGCATCTGGTTCGCGCGACCACACGATCTGTGTTTGGTCGGTCGAGACCGCACAGTCGTTGTACCATCTGGTTACCCACGAAAAACCTGTGACTGCGTTGGTATTTTCCAATGACTCCCTGCGGTTATTCTCTGGAGCGGAAGACAATTTGATCATCGTTTGGGATATGTCGACGGGGAAGGTAATTCGCGGGATGACGGGACATTCGAAGGTGGTGAACTGCCTTGCTGTGTCGAAGGACGGGAAGGTCGCTGCATCAGGATCGGAAGACAAGACGATCAAGATGTGGGACGTTAGCTCAGGGAAATGTACGAAAACGATTTCCAAACATTACACGGGGATACGATCTGTGCACTTCTTCGACGAAGACAAGTTTCTCATCACTGCCTGCGACGATATAATGTTGTCGTGGAACCTCGCTCTACGCAACACATCAGATACGATCTGGGATTTCAGCCAAATGCTTAAAAAGGCGTTGAAGCTTGCCCCTTCCCGGCGAGTCAAGATGATGGGGTGGGGAGTACCAACACCCGCACTTAGATACATGATCCACGAGTCATTGGACAATGAGTCGACCACCGGCCCACTCGTGGCGACTGCGTTCGCGACCGGTTCTCCTGCATTTGTATTCACACACAGAAGATCTCTATACGCCGGATCACTGCCCAACCCAATCACTGGTCTATCTCTGGATACAATTGGGGAGGCAACTGCGGTGGCAATATCTCCCGATGGAAGGTGGGCTGCAACCTCAGACATTTACGGCGCGTTCTATATTCTTGACCTCAGCGTTCCGGGGCAAACCTGGAAGGAGAGGGAGATCAAGATCGAATCCCACCTGCTATCTACGGCATCCGACATAATTCCTTCTCTCACTGGCACGCGGTTCATCATCTACGATTACAATGCGTTTCAATGGTACCTGGTCGATGAAAATTGCAACATCATCAAAAAGATTGATACAGGCTTGGTCAAGTTCTCTCCAGATGGGAGCATCATTTTATTTGTCATCTCGAGCTTATTCAACGACGACAAGAGCACTTTACGCATCCTTGATGCCGCGACGGGCGAACAGCGCATGAAGTTTACAGGACTGAAGATGGTCCATTCGTTCATCGCGTCCGGTGACAGCAAATGGGCTGCATGCGGGCACGGACCTGGCCAAGTGGAGGTATTCCGGCTAGCAGATAAGCAGCGAACAAGCATAGGAGGATCCGACTCGCCTATCAAGGTGCTCTATTTCTCGGACAATGCGCAGATACTCATCGGCGGGTCCCAATCGGGGGTCGTCCACATCTGGGACCGTGAAAGCGGGGACTGCAAGGCCAAGTTTGAGGCTTCCACGTCGTCCGTCACGGCGCTCTCGTACATGGTCATGTCCGGTGGCGCAGAGGGGGTTGCGATCGGGCGCGAAGACGGCTCGCTCTCTTTGTGGTCCCCGTCGACGTCTACATCGCATGATGTCGTGACCGGAGAGCAAGCCACGATCAAGAAGGTAGAAGTTGTCCGGTTCTCGGGCGATCTGACCAAACTTACGTCGATGGGCGAAGGCGGCATCATCTCTGAGTGGGCCGTTTTGTTCGACGCGGACGACGTGGGCATGATGCGATGTCCGCTTTGCTCGCACAAGGAGGATTCCACGGATGTGGATGGGGAGTCGGACAAGACCCTCCCTCACCTCATCTCCCAATCCGACCCGGAAGAGGCCAGAGATAGTTTGTTCCATACGTCTTATCGGGTGCGGAAGGACGGATGGCTCGTCAACGGTGATCGGCGGGTGATATGGATTCCACCGTCTGCACGGCCACGCAGCAAAGACATGTTTTTCGCATACCAGAACGGGCAGGTGGTGTTCTTCACGCCCAAGGGGAATCTGGTGTTCCTCAAGTGGGTGGATAAGCCATGATTTTCTGACTTGTTCGGGGAGTAGAGTCTGTTGCACGATCAATTATGTTCTGATGATGGGATGCCTTGTATATGTACTTAGTAAGCCCTAGTAGAGCTTGTTGCACGATCCTGATGACGGTAGATCATATCGTTCCAGTCGTCCGATGCAATGTAATCATACAAACGATGGTGAATATAGTCGGGCTCTTTCCAAGGTCCCTTGTCGTGCTAGTACAGCCCGAGACAAGTCATACAAAGTCTATGGATGCATACTAAAGCTGTCCAAGTCTTAGGGTTCGTCATGCATCATTACATCTGGTGTTCCTGATGAGCCATTATTTCTGACTAGTCTAGGGAGTAGAGCTTGTTGCACGATCAATATGTCCTGATGTGACGGTAGATTATATCGCTGTGTTCCGGTCGTCCGATGCCAATGTAATCATACAAACGAATCGATGGTGAATATATAGTCGGGCTCTTTCCAAGGTCTCTTGTCATCCCACAGACAAGTCATGCAAAGTCTATGGATGCATACTAAAGCCGTCCAAGAAGGCCCATCATGCATCATTACAAGGATCCGACCCCCGAATCAAGCGGAAGACACGGACCCGCAGGCATCATAAGATAAGAAAAAGTTCTCACAGTGACACATCCTCATTCCGCCTCCGCATCATATTCCTCTTGGGTGTCCGCTAGCCGCCGCTTCCCGTTGTCACTCAACCACGCCTCCAACCGCCGTCCTAACTCCCCGCCTCGGCCCCCACATATGTCTCCCGTCGTCGTCAACGTCTGTTCCTTCTCTTGGGCCCGTTTCAACGGCAACTGGCCCGCCTGCTTCCGGCTCCTCATAGCCACCAGCCTGAGCGCCCCTGACGACGGCTCTGACATTTGACAACTCGCGTTGCTCTCGATGTGGCACCTTACGTTGCCCGACGGCGCGCTCGGCACTTCTGAACCATCGACGGTCGAGTCTACGTCCTTGAACCACTCCTCGTCGTTCTCCTCTGGTCCTAGGATGCTCTCGACGAGCCCTTCCTCCCATCCGTCCCATTCCACGCAACGGTGGGCAAGACGCAGTCGGGCGCCGACGGCTTCGTAGTGAAGCCATTCCTTCGCGGTCGCGGCGAGACTCGGCTGAGTCGCGTTTTTCGGCGACTTGGAGAGGGCTATCGATGCGACAACCTCGCGGAACAGCTTGGACGTGAATGTGCTCGTCTGAACGAATGCCGGGAGGTGAGCACAAGCCCACAACGGTCGAGTGGTTGTCGACTCCCAATCAATGATGCATGTCTGAGAGGAAGAACATGATGGTGAGTGATATGGCGATGGACAAAACAACACTCGGACATACAATCTTCGTGTGATCAACCTCGTCGACAAACAAGTTTTCGAGGTTTAGATCGTGGCAATCGAGACCGAATCCTTCAATATTCGACATATCCGCATGAGTCCCTAATCGGTCCATCATACGCATCCAGCGATTCATCTCTTTGCGCACGCATTGTTCGCGGCGCATGATGTGCGCGACCAGGAAGGTACTCCGTTGCATGCGGCGATAATCGCTGTACATGGTGTCACCAGGACCTTCCCATTCTTCCTCGCTCTCTTGGGCGTCCCATTCGTCAGAGTCGTCACTCTCGTCATCTGGGACCGCATCGAGGTGGTGATGTCTGGAAGATCGGATCTCGTGCGGATCGAGGTGAAGTCGATGAGGGGCAGACTTTCCCTCGCTTTCGCGCTTTACACCAGCTACTTCACGCTGCACACAGGACTGTAAATAAGATCGGGTCGAGGGCCATGGTCCGCGATCGATTTCGGACGGATGCATGAGATCGCCCCGGCCGGATCCAAAGAATGGCCACGAAACGATAGGACCAACATGTGCTACAGCGGATGTAGCGGCTTTTGGCGTGTCAGCTGATGTGGGGGTGGCGGTCAATGGAAAGTAATTGAATCGTGAGTGCGTTGCACTGGCAGTGGGCGTTGCCGAGGATGAGTTTAATGGTGATGCGACTGAACGGGAGGAGGGAGGGAAATGGAGAGATCCTATATGTGAGAAACGCTGTGCAAAGAGAGGTATTATGAGAAATGCTACATTTTTCAATAGAATCCTGAGCTGTTCGTTGGACATCGTGTGGTACACGCTGCCGAGCGGGATACCCGATGCCTGGACGACCATCGAATGTTAGCATCAGCGAGGTAGGCGGGTACGTCATCAGGAGTGACGGACCTTTGACATGAGGATATAATCGCCTCCGAGGCGGTTGTAAGGGTTTGAATCATAGAAATACACGCCAGGGACTGGGATGGAGGTCCTTTCGCGTATGTATTGCATCGTCGCCACCTCGGATTGTGTCTTGAGGCGGGGCATGAAGCGACGGGCGACCCGGGCGACCAGTTGCCGTGTGTCAGCGAGGGTGACAAGATAAGCCTGATAAGCCGAGAACGTAAGACGGATGAGGGCATCGCATTAGAGCCACGGACTAACTTTATGGAAGGTGCCTGATTATGAATAGTGAGGGGCTGCGCTTTGACGGAGGCGGAAAAGAGGCTCACCTGAGCTGAGGAATGTAATACGCCCTACCTCGCAGTGGGTCTTTTCGCGTACGATGTCCCTGAGGACGGACCGATCGATGTGAAAGGGTTGTGCGTCGTGCAGGGCAGCATCGGCCTTTACCTCGCGGCGTCTGTCTGCATGTTCAACGTCCCAGTTCCACACTATGGGGGTGTAGGACATGGCTGGTATGGGTGGAAGAGGCACGGTGCCGGGTAAGAGGGTGGACGCGCAATGACCATTCATGCACATGCTGGGAGAGCGCGCGTCCTTTGGATAGAATTTGGGCTTGCAATGTGGGCAAGAAGCGAGGGCCTGTGCGCTAATTTGTGGATGATGATATGAGAAGGGAAGGAAGAGATGGTGAACGGACCTTTGATTGAATTTGCTAGGAACATCCGGCAATGTTCCCTGTTTGGCTTTATTGTTTGTAGTCTGTCCCGTCCTCACAGGCATCACAAGAACTTGAGAAGGAGAAGGGAAAAAGTAACTTCGCACCAACTGGGCGGTGAACTCACTTAAATACCCTATGTCAACCCCACCTTGGCGCCGCGTGGTTTGCATGGCAGTTCGTCATGATGAACTTCGAAGGCATCTCCGCGCGGAATGACCTTGTCTTGACTCAATGCCAAGCGTTCCGGTGTACATTCTCGTCGCCGTCGCCCCACAGTCATCGCTTCGAACTAAACCTGAAACTTGCAGTGTCGACGGGCACTTGCATTTTCTTACACTGCGGCACTAGTGCGCTGCTCGGCCCTCCGCGGGAGCCATAAAATACCCATCCAACGGCGATCAACCACATCAGTTGCATCGCCCAGGTATGCCATCTCTCCCAGGGCTACAGCCTACATAAGATACTAATACAATCCCGGAATACGAATATGTTGTACTACATGGATACACAACTCCAAAATCAATCCCATCTACCAAACAAATACATCACTCAAGAGTCAAGGCGACCTCCCATAAGATGGCTCGACGCAGATCACCTCATCTACTCGCCTCTTCAACCACTCCAGAACGTCCTGCCCCACAGACGTACAGTTGTACAGCTCCACATGTTGTAGCTTCGATGGTGTCACTCCATTCACCATCGTCGCAGTCCCCGCCTCTGGATTCCGTGCTTCAATAAGTTGAACCAATTTTGCAATCCCATCCGGGTGCGTATGACAATTCTTCATCGTCAGCGACGATAGATTCGGACACATCCAGTGTGCTTGTTCGTCCTCTGGAGTCCCCAACGCTACTAGTAACGGTTCGAGGAGCGTCCCCCCTACGCTCAGCGAGTGAATGTGGTTCATTTCTCCCAAGAAATTCCATGCAATCACAATCCCTCCAGGGCCATAGTACAACGTCGAACTCGACGTGTTTCCACACGATACCGACAGCTGAGTAACAGGCGGATTATTGGATCGCTGGAGTAGATTCGTGATCACGTCTTCAATCGGATCTCGCGCTTCGATGTCGAGGCTAAGCACGTCCAATGCTGGTAGGATCAGTGCGTCAGCTAGCGTCATCATGTGGTAATGACCTCCGAGATTCAGCTCCCGAAGCTTTGCTAGACACGTCGTGTGTAGTGGGAGGATCGCTGCCTGCACGACCGCAAAGTGCAGCTTCAACGATTCCAGATTTGGGTTACTCGTGATGATGTGCAAGATTCGATCCAGTGGGAGCTGGTTGGATGGCAGTGACCGAAGGTTCAAGGAACGCAAATCGGTCTTGAAGATAGGTGAGGACCACTTGAATGGTACATGATGTAACATCAGGGACTCCAGCTGGGATAATGTCAAGGCGGTCGACGGCGTGGTGCAGGGTAGCCACGCCCATTCAGTGGCGTATATCGTTTCAGCGCAAGATATCTCGAACTCTCTTAGCATCGGAGCATCGCCTACATCATGTAGTTGAACGAAAAATACAAGACAAAAAAGGATACGACATCGTACCATTGATCGACTTGAGTGCAGATATCGACGGGAATTGCTTGTCGAACCGGAAGACAAACCGTTCCCACCGATGCATCTGCTCAATTAGGTAGAAGATGGCGACATGTCCCCAATGCGTATTCCGCTGGATTTGCGGAGAGCTCCGCGGGGAAGGGGGCGGAGGAGTCGCTCCCCAGGTATCGTGGTGCGAGGGCGATTGAGGAACGATAATGGGTGTTTGTGCTGGTGGCAAAAGAATAGTCGTGCCCGGCGCAGGATGAGGTAGGACATAGTGGGTCGGTGGACTCGGTGGCGGTGGGATCCAGGGCGTAGGGGATGATGCCCGAGCACGAACCGAGGGATCCGACGAACCCCCGTTCACCCGCAGGTAGATTTCGATGTCAAGGGGAACCCTGTCACCGGAGCGCTCGAGCCATAGGCGAACGGTGTCCGGAGATGCGCCTTGATTGGTCACGAGGCGGATCTGGACGGAAAGATCAGCGTGACAACCCAGAATGATAAACGTGCAAGCGCGGAAAACACAGAAAGCATGTATGATTGGACCCGGAAATAAAATCGCAGGGAAAATTTACCGCAAAAAGCTTCCAGAGAGATGTCAGTCAACAAAAAGTTGGGTGAAAAACACGTTTTCATCGATAAACAGATTTGGGCGCCAATATGGACGTGCGGGAACAGGAGGCGCAGGCAGACCCGGTGCACGTTAAAGAGACTGGTTGCTCACCTTGGACCATAATCGAGGTATTGATAGAGCGAGCCGACGCCATAGGACACAGACCGAAGCGAGGATCCAAGCACAGCAAGGGTGGTTGTCAAAGTTGAACATAAAGATATGGCGGAGTAGTTCGTGGGGTAGTCGCCGTATGGGCGAGATATAGGCTTGCGTGTGCCTAACTCGTTCCTCCAGTGCACGCTGCTCGCGTTGCATTTCGCGGATTGCACGCTTCCTGTCGGCGACGATCTGTGTGAGGACATCTTCTGCGGACGAGATGCGTTCGGAGAGCTGGGAGAGTTGTTGGCGGTGGGATTGGAGAGCAATACGAGCGTAATTGATGCTTGATTCTGTTGGAGGTTCAGGATATTCGAGAGAGTCCATGGTGGTGTCAAGGAGAGGCCGAAAGCGGATGGGAAAGGACATATGGTAATGATATTTATGAGCACGTGTGTACGCATCGCCGACACAGCTTCTGTTCACAGCTAAAGTAAATAGCACAACGTATTACAAGACCTCTATGGTACAATGCGAATGTCGTTGGACAAGGTATGTTACTTCTTTCCCGCTTCAATCGCGTCTCCGTTTTTGCATGCAATTATCTTTATTCGGGGAGCCGACACCATCTCGTTTGACTCCATTTTGAAAGACGGGTTCTTGACGATGAACGTCCACACGTCGTCGCAGAGACGATACGTATGCAGGTGACCCTACAAACCGACAGCATCAGCGAAAAGACAGCCCACGCGCACGAAGTAATGTACTTTGAGCGTCGTCTTGGTCTTCACCTGCTTGACCATTGTGTCCGCGAGGGACTTGTCAAACTAGACCGTCGTCAGCGAGCTGGGTTACGGGTGTAGTGCAACGTGCAGAACCTGTTGCAACACCTTCATCGCCAGCTGCGGTGTGATGGCACCGCTCGTAATAAGCTCGTCCAGCGAGTCGGTGAGAGCCATGCCAATGCTACAGGGTCGGTGTAGGGACCAAACTGCGACAAGGAGAACGTTGAACGTACGACGATCCTCTGTAGAATTCATAGTATGCGGAGGCCATTTTAGACCTGGTCGATGCTTGCAGAGCGTGTGCAGACCCACCAGCTTGTGACCCGTGATGGTCACGCCGAAATCTACCCACACCTTATGCCTCTTCAATTTCCAAATTGTTGTACATGGTGAGATGGCCGAGCGGTCTAAGGCGCCAGACTAAGGATCAGGTCATCAGATGACCAAGCATATCTGGTCCGAAAGGGCGTGGGTTCGAATCCCACTCTCATCAAATTTTTGTTCCCCCTACTAAATACTAATATTCATTCCAGTTGCACATGAGCGTCTTCTCGGCCCAGGCACATCCATCGTCATCGGTCAAAGGTGATCGCAGGGTCACCTTTGCGCTTTCCCTTCCTCGTTCGGTCCTGAAAGTTCTACCGTGGCCGCTGTGTCGCTTTTTGGTTTTTATTTTGACACCGAACACGTAGGCACTGCAGATCCTCTTGAGTTTCGGCGATGCGGCGGAGAGCTTCGTCGAAAAAGTTCGATTCTAATTTCTGACATGTACATTTTTGCATTCAAGCCGAGGCTCCGGGGTTCAACTTGAAGAACATGGAAAAGTTTACAGTAAGACGTATAGTTTCACAGTTCCAACATCATCTTGAGTAGAAACGATCGGTAGTCGCTTCCTGTCCCATGAAGTTTCAAAATTTCACATCAGAACGTGGTTGCTGAGAGATGCGAGTGCGCACGAACTACAAGTATCACGCTTCACTGTACCACCGACCACTTCCCGTCTTCGAAACGGAAATCAGTCCCGATATAGTGTATGGACTTTAAATGACTCAGTGTAGGGATAGGTCCAAGCTTCTCATCAAGGATACGTTGCAGTTCGGATGAGTTATCTGAAATGCCATTCAGCGCAGATATAAGAATGGGAGGAGATGCATACCCCAGATGTGATCGGCAAGGTCCACCTCCTAGAGGAAGGGAACCGATAAATGATCAAGCAACAATTTGAGATACTGGGCACAAATCGACTTGCCTCATCCGATGCAAAATAATCTAGTTCCAGCGGGAGCGAGCGAAGCGAAGAAAGGTCCATCCATGCAGGATCATTCATCATGCTTTCCGCAACATATGCCACCATGCAGAAAGATCTCGGATCCATCGCGAGATTCAGCACCTCGAGAGACGGTGGCGCTTTCGTGAGGGCGACATGCAACGGTGGCGTGTAGTGTGGGTTCGAGTCAGAGGAATCATCCTCCGGGTCATAAGCATAGAGTTGCAACTCCGTGATGGCAGAGTGGTGCAGCCAATCCTCTTCTCTGATAGCCCAGAAATCCACGGTAAGCGCGTGCAAGTACCCCTTATCGATGGCTGCAAAGGTCTGTCGATACCCAGTGTCACAATCAACCACCCGAAGTCGAGACACTTGCAGTTTGATATTGTCATCGACTTCGGTGAGCGTAGGGTGTTGAGGAAATCTGCATGCATCGAACGCCAGATCCTCGAGCGATGGCAACGCTGCGAGCATGCTCCACCACTCTCCGTCTACCTCGCAGTCACGAAAATGAAGCTGGCGGACGTTCTTCATCTTCGACACAGCAACATACCTCTTCACAAACTGTTCATCCCCTTGGAGCAAGCATCGTGGACAAGGCATGCCTTTACTGACTTGGCAAGCACAAGCGCAAGAGGCTGCTTTTCTGCGATCTGTGTGCACAGGATAGATCCAAGCGACACCGCCACGTGGGCGTGGTAACCAGAATCACACAGCTTAACAAACTCAAATATACACGGAAGGCAGACGTTGGCGAAGAATCTGCAAGTGCGCGAAAGTTTGGATAAAGTCTTGAGTCTCTGCTTGTCCAGGATCGAAGTGGGTGCAAGAATCTGTTCGAGTATGAGAAGATATATCTCGTTGGGTATGGTGGGCAACTGAGTTTGGTCGAACCTACGTCGTTCCGGGGCTGAACAAAACAGTGAAACGTCGAGTCAATGGGAAAGCACTGTAAACTCACTGGACCACTCGAAGAGGGACATGGTTACTGGCAAACAAAGCAAGACGCGAAACATAGAGTCTATCACAAAAATCCTATTACGTAGCGACATGTTACGTAATGTTCCCACACACTTTTTTTGGAGCAACTAGTCCTAGTTCCCACACTCTCCAAACAAAAATAAGAATCCTCTTCGTACGGGAGACACCTTCCATGGTGCTTCTCCTGCCAATGCAGTGATTGTTTTTGTTGGGCACCGTTATCCACCCCGCGCCGAGACACCACACCACATGGGTGCCTGCGCGTCTCGGATCATGGATGCGACCCCACGAAGCCAGTGTAGACCATGTCGCGCGAGGAGAGACTTGCGGGACCGGGAACGATCGTCAAAGAAACCAGGCGGGACAAGCTCCAAAGAATGTCATGTTGTCTTCCAAATCTCCACCACGTCTTGGTTCTGTGACAATCACTGCCAGATGACGATAACAGAAGCCCGACGATGATGGTGCCCACGTACGTGATGCTTAGTGCTCAGCGCTCAGCTTCGATGGGCGCCAAGCCTCATAATGTGAAAGGAGGGCCTTGAACTTACTCAGTGATAGCTTGTCATCCTGATGACTATCAGGGATAGACTCACATCAGAATTGAACTGACCGGAGGCCCTTGAACCGTTACCACCACCATGGTTGGTTTTTCCCACTGACCTGGGCAAGGCAGTAAAAAGCAGGCAAAAACCTGGCCCCCCCCAGAC
>JBBPNU010000257.1:0-21220 GCA_038091055.1 Leccinum angustisporum
TGGTGCGCTCGCCGTGCAGTCTATCGGTGAACCAGTCACGCAGATATCGCTGAACCCTAGATACAGTCCAAGCTCCCCCAATACGTATTCGCCGACGTCCCCGTATGTCCCGCAGTCGCCGTTCGTATGCTGGTGTGTCGAGCAATGATGTGCCTTGGTGTGCCACGTCTGAAGGAGATCATCTACATTGCCATTAACATCAAGACACCCTCGCTCTCGGTGTACCTGGAGCTGATGCTTGTGGAGTGGATATTGGAGACGGACTATGTCAACTTCAAGGCCATTGATGACATCGATTTCACGTGCACGTACTCCAACAGCTGCGTGGAAGTTTTCGACGTGGATCGAGGCTGCGCATGCCTGATCCTGAGGGAGCTGCGCGGTGTTTCGATGGTTCGTATATCAACAACCGACACCTCGCGTTGCTGTGCGGCCTCATGACGCACCGCGGCACGCTGATGGCTATCACGCGAGTTGCAAGGGGAGTTCGACGAGAAAAAGTACGGCTCGTCCACATTCCCCCGAGTCCCGACGGCTGACACCCCACTACCATCTCGTCAACCTCTAGCGCATAATCACCCAAATCTTCCTTGTCGATCGTCAAAAATCTAGCGACCTCGAGCCGCTTTCATATGCGGGCGACGCTAGCGATGCGAGGCGTGCTGGAATAAGACAGAGGGTCCTTACCGGGTGTTCTGCAGCTCGGTCACGGTATCAATGGCAGTTCGTTGGAGTTGCAAGGGGAGTTCGACGAAGAAAACGTACGGCTCGTCCATATTTCGCCGACGCCGTACATCAGCTCACTGTGCAAGTCAACTCTTTGCTCGCCGTCCGCTTTCATATGTGCGTCTCGCACTCAATTTTACGTCGCTATCGTTTTCTCCGACGTCGCCGAGCTATAGTCCCAGTTGCCTTCCCTCAGTCTTATGTCGCCACGATACTCGCGGACCAATCATTATTTAATCCGGCATCGTCGAGATGTGTGTGTTTTCTTCTCGTTTGTTCCGACGGTTTGACCACTACCTCCCCGTCATCCTCTAGCGCATGATTCAGAATGCCACTCAAATCCTCCATGTCGATCGTCGAACATCCAGTGACCTCGAGCCTGCCTATATCGCCGACGCCGTACTACATCAACTCACTGTGCAAGTCAACTCTTCGCTCGCCGTGCGCTTTTATATGCGGGCGACGCTAGCGACGCGAGGCGTCCTGTGACAGTAAAGCTTTCCTAAATGCGTATTCGCCGACGTCCCCACATGTCCCGCGGTGGTGCCATGTTTGCCCTTTGGACATCACGCAACTTCAGCGTTCTACGACCGCGGCAGGGCACCCAGGTCACCAACGTATTGCCCTCATAAAACCACGAGAGTTTGTTTACTGTTATGGAGTACTTTCGTATCTATCACCCGGTCATATGCGGGCGGCGCGCAGTCGCCGTTCGGTGGTGCCACGTCACTTTTTGCAACACCACCACTGGCATACCTAACTTCACCGTTCAATACGATCGCGGCAAGGCACCCACATCACTGTCGTTCTCCCTGACCGCCGAGATATAGTCCCCGGTCGCCTTCCTTCAGTCCTACGTCGCCACGAAACTCACTGACCAGTCACGGTCCATTATTTAACCCTTCATCACCGAGCTGTGTGTATTCTCTCCTCGCTTATTGTGGCGCTGTATACTGATGAGTCCCTGTTACCATGTGTTATCGACTGATATAATTGTAATCACGGCTACTTGAATGCAAGCTTTGTTTCAGTCATTGGTATACTGCTGCACGACCCCATTCGTTGTTGTGTTGTGTCCGAGTCTGCACTGTGTTAGTGCCACGTGAATTATTTATGCATTCAATCACTATCATTGTGGTCATTTCCGTGCCATGGTGCAATCGTGTTGCCGATAGATTACGGCGAGGAGTGTGAGTGCACCCGGGCCGGGAGACTCGGAAGATGAATATTTATATTTGAGTTGATGAGGGGCCTGGGGATGGAGAAGTACTAGGTAGATACCGTGACATTCGGACCTGCATGTTCTATTCATCCACCGGTGTCTGTGCAAGTTGTGCAGGTGTGGGTTGGGGACTCAGAGGTTCAAGTTGATACAAGTGTGGTGCTATTCCCTAACTTGAAATTATGGTTCAGTGCCATTCAAACTACTAAAGTTAAATGTACACTGCCAGGGCTGTGAATACTAGTAGATTATAGTACATACAGAACACTCAGGCTACTTTTTCTTGATATGAAAATGTGCAGCGGCCAGGCCCGGGCCTCCCCAGGCTCAAACTTGGTAGCATTGAACCAATGTCATAAAGCCACTAGTAGTGGTTTCCTTAATGCTGTCACAGCACATGCCAGACTATGGTAGAATAATCATATACTTCCCATCCACTGCCCCAGCCTGTGGGCTCTATGTCACTATGACATTATGCAGACTATGGGTGATGCAGGGTGAACTATGAATTAGCTATGGATCACTATAGATCACTATGGATCACTATGTTTACTATGTTTACTATGGTGAAATCCTGGTTTTGCTGATGATCGCTAGTACCAATAGTAGCATCATCAATGCCCTTCGATCGCTTTTAACCCTTCCACTATCATCCTATCCCCCCGAACGTGAGTACGATTTTGAACAAGTCTCACTTTCTCATTATTATCACAGAACGTCTTCAGTTCGTGTTATTAGCGTGCGCCGCCGAGTCGGGGTGGCTGGAAGTCATACACGACGCCATGGCGCGGATCTCGTTCCTAATCTTGGACGGATCCATTCAACCAACGGCCGCTTTGAATGATGAAGATGTTATGAGGGTCGTCAGAATGGCCATCCATTGGGGCAAGACGATCAGGAATAACCCGAAGTGGGAACCACAAGTAGGTACGCCTCATCATCGATCTTCTACGTTACGATGTCAGTGCGAGCTGATCATCCAGTGGGGAAACTTAGCGTGGACACGCTCAAGCTATCCTTCTTTACTCACATAGACGACGCTAACTTCGGCAAACTTCTATGCGATAACTTGAGCCCGGGTCCGTTTACTTTCTTCAGCCACGTCAAGATGGCGATCAGGCAGTTGGTGGATCCATCCAAGTTTCCAGTCCTACCAGATCATCTCTATCCCAAGCATCAATTCCCGGGCGGAAATACCAACTGGATCCGCGATCGCTTCAAATGGGACGATCGATGGGGCTACAATTTCTGGCACGGATTGCTCAATGAGTCGGCAGGATTCCAGGTAAGTATACATTTCATTCTGCCTTAATATTACCGCTGATACCCTCTAGGTGTGGTGGTTTGCCGACCGAGCCACGCGAGACATCGTGCTGCACACGCTGCGACTGCCAAAGTCCGCAGGCTCGTTCTCGGTCTTGGTCCCACCGGAGCACGGACCTCACACCGGAGTGCCGTGCACCTTGCAGACAATCTCTTTCGTTCTCACTGCGGTGCGTAACTAGTAGGCTCCTGTTTATACGCCGCTGACTTGGACTGGACTATCATTGTACTCTTACAGCTCACTATAGAGTTAAAAACGATTTTGAAATACCCGCCGCCTTGCGACACGATGCCTGCCTACGTCGACCATTTCAAAGAGCTTCAGGAAGATTTACTCTCTTTCCTGATAAGCATCGAGAGGCGGAACAACATTAAGCTGAACGAGGCTCAATCCGAAGCAGCCTACCGCGGCCTGCAATCATTCCTTCAACTCGCTGACATTGATCAGATGTTCACGGCGGCAGGCAATGATCAAACGACGACGTTTTACTTCTCGCACTAGCTACGGACGTACTTCTGCGTTCTCAAATGTAAATGTATCAGTTCAAGTTGATCCATATAAATACTACTATATGCGTGTCCGATTTCTACCCGGGCTCGAAATCCATTCCTTTTGAACTAAGTACTTATTGAGAGTCCTTCGGAGGGACCATCTGTTTTCGCAGTACTCGCTTCAGATGAGTCAAGCAAGCAAATTGAGCTGGGATTCCTCAACCGGACTCAAACCCCACGGACCGAGCAGTGGTATCCATCAAAGACCGAGACCCGGCCTCCGAGTCCCCGCCACCTCTGCCCCAGCGTGAAAAATCGGAGTCACATCTAAACGGCAAGCCTAAACACACCCGGGGCGGTCCTCAAGTCATCGGCACCTCGCCTTCGCAGAGGAGCAAGCACTGGCAGGCGGAACCCCATCGAACTAGTAGCCAAAAACCACAGCACCCTCGGTCGCTCGCGAGAGGAGCTTGCTGGGTATGTTGCTTTTATTATGGCAAACGGTCACGCTGTAAGTTATTGAGGGAGTCCTGCTCCTCCCACTGGCATCGTGTTCACCGTTACCGGCAGTCCGGTTCACATTTATCGCAACAGTTACACCCCCGTATATTCAACTTGAACTTCCGTTCAGACCGAGACTCTTCCAACTATAACCCGAACTATCGCAGCTCACGCTTCAGATGCAAATGTATTTGCTCAGCTGGGATGTCGCGGAGTAGGTGATGAGGAAGGGGACAAGTGGGGGCTGTTGGAGCTTGAGTATCATACGTCGTTCGTATCCGAGTCGAACATGGATAAGCGGCAACGGAAAATGGGAAGCGCGATGAGAGGCGCTGCAGCAAGTGGTAAGGGTTTATCATCCTTGCATTATCAACACGTGGTTACTGAAGCGTTGACCGATCGCGTTGCTCCCTGCCTCGTCGACGTTCAACCAGTTACCACACCACGTCAACTCGTAACTGCGCCGCCGCGTCAATACACCCTATCGCGTCGCCGCATCCGCTGGTAACTTGAACGCACTATTGGACTTCATCCGGCGGCGTGTTTGTCTCCTCCCTTTCTTGGTTGACGCGTCCCAGCTCATGCGCGATGGCGTCTTGGACTTTTCAGCTTGCGGGATCACAGGGACTATATTGCATATCTTGCCCACCGTGGGTCTTGGTCGCCTTTCCCTTTGTAAGTAGTGGGGTTCAGGGATCAGACGCATAGAAATTTGGACAGCCGTCTCCACCTTGCAGCGCCTTGAAAGCACGCGCCGCTCTTGGCGAGTCATTCGGCATCAAAAGAGCCAACAAGACGTGTCCGCCATGGAGACGTGGATCATCTGCAGGACCACATTCAGTGAAATATGCCGGCATTCAAGTTACCTTCCAAGGGTGGTGGTGACGTATAGGTTTTTGTTCTTTCCTCCTCAACCTCGGACACTCACCAAGGACAGGGCCTAGCTGAAAGCTAGGCTGGTCAGACAGCGCAAACGAGACCTTTTAGTCGCTCGTTTTCGTCATGCTTGCGTTTTTTTAGGTCATCGCTTCTAGGTCGTCGCGGGCACCGTCGCGCGGCCTTGTTGACGTTCAAGTGGTCACCAATTCGACTCGGATTGGAGCTGGGCTCCTCCCTCACAGGCTCACACAACATTGAAGTTCGTGTCTCACTGCGCTGTCGTGTTTCATGCTGACGACGTCGCCAGTGCTATTGTTGTGCTTTGCTGTTACTCGTTTCTTGTCGACTTTCACCGTTCAGCCCGTGAGGATATGTCCAGTTCGATCTTCTCGGCCACATCTTCTTACTCGACTTCACCAGCCAAGCACCAGTCACTTCCTCCAGGGTCAACTCCCGCGATTTCTATGTCAATGCCTTGTATCACTTCAGCAAATGCTCAAAGGTCTTTCAAGAATAAATTGGTCGAGAAACCTGCCTTTGTAGTCAAACTAGCCAAGTTCTCATTGCTGACGAATGTGGATCAACACAACAACGGCATGTATGCGTGGCCGCCACCGATCGTACATGACCTTTTGATCTCACCATGCTCCTAGTCTTTCCGGAAATGAAGACTACGCTCAGGACCTACCATGCCGTCTCGTCTTTGCAGAAGTCAGACGGCAATGTTCAGGATGCGCCCCCCACAAGAATTGTCTGAAAGCACCCCTCCTTCCTTCAGAGCTTACTAGGTCGGTGCCACCATCTACTACCCCAGAAGAGATTCTCGACAGCAGCCGTGCGTGTTCGTCCTCTTTACGCTTATCTGAGTTTCACAGCCAGCCATTCAGTGTACACGTCAACTTCCTCTGAAGAGCGTGGTTAATTTGATCTTCGTTCTCGCGCAGTTCATCTCGTCAGCCACTCGTAGGACAAGGCACGAGTCTTGTTGACTTGACAAGCCTCTCGCTGCCACTCATTTTGACCCGCCACCGGACTTCCTCGATATCATCTTTCTCCCGATCAACATCTCCGTCGATCGAGCGAGGGCCTTTCTTTGGCTAGTATTTCATGACCTCGAGGGTCATGATCAGCCAAATCCCTACGACGACGAGTACTCGCGCCAGAACCCCGGATGATTTACATGGCTGAGACGTCTGACATATTTCGAGTTGGCCGAAGAGAACGTCGACACTGCAGAAGAAACTGAGTGGGGAAGAACCAAGTCAGCAGAACGAATCTTCGCAGCGCCTGGTGGATTGATTCCCCTGAGAATGAAAAGAAGGCGAAAACTGTCGTCGTGTCGTCGTCGCAGAGAGGTACTATCCGAGCAGTCACTGATCTGCGAACGACTTACTGACGGGGTGCAATGGCAGAATCAGCTCATATCGTTCCCGTCCATCAAGGCAACCTCAGGATGGTCCCCGAGAGAAGCCTTATATTCACTATTTGCCGCCTGCACGACTTGCGCCTTCATCACAGCGTACAGGTCAATTAAACGAGTTTCATGCCCTGGTTGTCCTTCAAAAGCTCCGACAGAGAGGCCCGCTGGTAATGATTCGCGTGGACCACAACGGTAAGACCGAGACCCGGGTCTCCCCGCCACCTCTGCCCAGCGTGAAAAATCAGAGTCACCTCCAAACACACTGGTCCTCAAGTCATCGGTACCTCCCCTTCGCGGAGGAGCAAGCCAGGCGAAACCCCATCGAACTAGCCGAAAACCACAACACCCTTGGTCGTTCGCGAGAGGAGCTTGACAGCATCATGGACCGGTTCCCAACTCGAACCGTAAAAGCCATCTGACCGATGAAATTATGCTAGCAGGTGTCGACGTGGGTCCCGGCGGACTGTTCTTTGAGGAAGGTAAGTTGGTTTGCTCTTTCTCGGCTGCTGCGTTTTCGTTCAACTTCCATTTTTCATAGACACCGTCGGGGGCCTTGGTTGTCATCTAGGCGTCATCAAGTGTACCTTTGTCGGACGTATCATCGGTACCGACATCGTCTCAGCCCTATCCTTGATTCTGAACAGCGTGGGGTCCGTCGGTGCATCTCTCATGCTATGGATTCTTGTACAGGACGTGTAAGTAGTTCTAATGCCGAACGTTGACACATCGATAAATCTAGATGGGCATTGTCTCTTCCTATCGTTTCCTTCACATCGCGAGCATGTTCAAATATGGCCTTTTGCTTCTTCTGACCCATCACAGAGCTACAAATCTCGACAGAAGAAAACCTCGTATATCCATGATCCTTCTAGTCACGCACAAGTCCTGCATCACAATTCTCTCGTCATCGACGATGCGAAAAGGCTAAGTCAATCATCTTTGATCACGCGTGGTGTCGACTATTAGCGCGTCAGTCAGACTTGTTGAGATTCAACGGTCTACTATCGGTCACGGTCATATTGCAAACACGATAGCCCGCGCTAGCAATACGCTGCCACACGTGTATTCGATCTCGTGTTTGTTGACAGCCTATTGACGGAAAGCAATCTCATTTTGCTATAATTTTGGTCGTTTCTTGCTCCAACGTTTAGTTACACTGGCACTCAGTCCATCGTGTTGTTTGAATGCGGAAAACATAGTCATAGTGAAGCCGCGGGTCGAAGGCATAATCGATATCGTTTTATGAGTCACAATCTGGGTTCATAACTGTTACTAGGACTACTTGAACGAAGTTATAATGAATCAATGATGTTGTGTTCAAGTTCAGGCTCAAACTTGAATATATACTTCCTCCTTGGGAGTTGAACGTTGAAGGAAGGGAACTAGGACTCGGCATGCCACGGAATTGCTCGGGCGCGCGAGGGAAGCAAATCTGCCTAAAGCATATCCTGTTCGTTCTCCATTCCGGACCTCGTCACGGTACCAACTTTGAGCGTAATTTCAATCAATGAATCAATGAATCATTCACAAACGGACTTGTTGCTTCTCTTTGTCTCCGGCTACGTTCTACGCACAGCAACTACAAAAAACACGAAAAGAAAACGACGAGTGTAACTGATGGATCCCGTTGAACGATCACGATGCCGACAACGTGGCGGAAAATGCGGCATACTACGACCCAGATATTGTACCGACACCAAGTAACGAGTCGCGACCTGCCGTTGCGCCGATACCACCTCACCAACGTCCTCAAACTGCCCCGGGCAACCACCTATTCCACCCAGTATCTACGGTGCGTTACTCTTGCGCGCCGCCACCCTCGCCACTCACCCGCCACCCACGGACCAAGTCGTCGGATATCAAGCTGGAACCCGAATACCAGCGTGGTACGTCCCCGTAACCACCACCGCATTTTGTTTTGCGCGTTGAAAAAGAGCTACTGTGTTTCAGATGTCGTGTGGGCAGAGTCCAAGCAAATCGGGCTCATTGACTCTATCCTCCGCAACTTTTTTGTGCCACCAATCATTTTCGGTATGTCGGTACTCTCGCTCCGTTTCTCTTGGCTAAGTTGTCACCGCCAGTGGCATATCAGCACGAAGACGGGTCTGAGACCAGGACGTACATCGACAGCAAAACAGAGGTTTACTACTTCCATTCATCGTTGCATTTCGTCCTTTCTCGAGCCTCAGTCATCCTTGGGAGACAAGCCCTCGACCTTCGCACGTCAGGGCACCCGGAACGATCAACGTCGTTAGACAATATGGCAAGCTATCTCTCCATTCGTTACTACCAGCTTGGAGACATGACGGACCTCAATGAGGCCATCATCCTTGCAAGACAAGCCCTCGACCTGTGCCCATCCGGGCACCCGCATCGATCAAGGTCGTTACGTACATCTGCACATTGTCTCCGTGTTCGCTTCACCCAATCGAACGACTTGAAGGACAGAGGATCTATTCAGTCTCTACACTGAGTTGTCAAATATCTCACAAAAACTCTCACCAGTTGATCTCTCTGCTTCCAAACAATGGATCACGGAAGCTGAGAATTTCCGCCATCCCACAGTCCTTCTCGCATACAAAACATCTCTTCGACTACTCGTTCAACATCTCGCCATTTTACCATCCCTACCCAGTCGTCTACAGAGTTTCAAAGACCTCGCTTCATCCCTAGCAATCGACGCCTTTTCCGCTTGTCTCCGTGCTCACCGTGCCCAAAAAGCGGCTGAGCTCCTCGAGCAAGGTCGCGGTGTATTCTGGACCCAGCTTGCACGTCTCCGTTCCCCTCTTGAAGATGTCATCGCCTCGGGCCAGGAAGGACAGTCCCTTGCGAACGACTTTAGTCGACTCTGCTTGTATTCTTGTATACGAGTGACGCTCGCGATCAAGAAACCGACGAGACTCACGGGGGCATATAGAGGACCATAAACGAACGGTTGAGGTTCGAATGTGTACAAAAGGAAGAGACGAACCAATCTGTTCATGAACCTAACTTCGAATAGGCGCCACGGGAAGACCAGTGACGAAACACTGGTAGTACAAGCTTACTCCAAATCACGGCGCGCGAGCACAGCTCCTGCTCGACAACTGTGCAAACGAGCAGATGGTCTGTGTCGGATATCAAGACCTCCCCGATGGAAGAACGAGAGATCCTTCCGATGAAAACTCCCGCCTCGTCCTTGGTCGCGACCGGCAGTGCTTCGGGTGTGATGCCCACTCCATGCCAGTCGTCTATTGCCTAGCAGACAAAATATGGGACGGCAAACGTGACGCTTACGCTGAACTAGTCGATTGCAAGTCCTTTGCAAAAACCACTGGCCAGCAACTCTGCAGCGTCCCGAAGGTTGTTCAAATGAACACGCACCAGCCCACAATGGATTGGCTCTCCACGGAGCTCACGCATGCCTCGAGCACAGAAGAACCCAAACACTAACTCCCTGTCAACCGTACACATGGGAATCCACGCTTCGTCAAACCAATTTCAAGCGCTTCAGTAAACACACCCAACGATCTCCGCTTTGGTTTTGAAGTAGACTTTGCCACGGGGTTTCTCCCACCCATCATGTCTGCAGCACACCATTCATGTATCTACATCCGCATACATCCTCACCCCTCACTTAGTAAACGAAGCTAGAACACGCATAGGTCTAGGAATCAGTGACTCAGATGAGGTGGAAAGAAAACTAGGGGATCGAGGACTTGATGAGGATCACACCGTACTTATCCTTTCATATTGAATTTTCTGCCAGTCTCTGATCATCCGAATTTCTCTCAGCCCGAACTTAAACTTTTGGTAGAGCAGGATATTCCGCCACTAGCAGCGATCCGGCAGACGTCAAGCAAGAAAGTCCATTCCGCCACCCATTCAACTTGGAGGAGGCACCGAAATTCGATCTCGAGCACTTCGGTGTAGACGACTTTCGTCTTGTTCTCGTTCAAGGACGACACATACATGTTCTACTACAAGGTAAAGGTCCGCAATTTTCCCCTGTGGTCTGATTATATCCAGAGTTTGTCCCGGGTAATCGCAGCCGATCCTACTTTGAAACGGGTTCCAAATCGGCTCTTTGGACATCGCTCCACGGTGTGCTACGAGGGAGGGTGGTAGTGAGTTGAGAGTGGGGGGGCGAGGCGCGAAGCGCTCTCCGTCCCGGGACGGGAGCCCGAGTTGGCGGGTATGGTGAGCTGCGAGGGTGGGTGGGAACACCTCGCAGGTGCGTGTACTCGAAAGTCGGGATCGCGCGCTCCGGACCCCAGGGGGGTGAGCTGCGAGGAGCCGGAATGGGAAATGGAGGAGGAGGAGCCGGGCACTGGCAAGCCAAATTGCTCGGTATCCAGTAGAAGTTCGCGGAGACCGAGACTCTTATATGGTAAGTCATTCTCTGTGAACTTGCCGAGTTGTTGCGACTGACGATTCAATCTGCATCTCCATTCGTCCATCTTGCCAACGACGACCCTCCTGGCAGCGAAGCATGGCCACTCTACGTGACTCAGTACCCATCCTTACTACATCGGAAGTCAACCGAACCCCTTGCCGCTTCCAACGTTTAAGAGCGTTGGGGTCAATACGTGGCCTTATACAAAGGCTCTCTGCAGCTCGAAAAGGTCTCTTATTGCGAAACACGTAAACGTCGATCCAGTTTTCAATCTCATTGATTCGAAGAGAAGAAGAATCCAACAGCAGTTTTGAGTTTTCTGTACAGTATACCGTGTTGGTGGTGTACTATGTGCTAATCTTCATAAGCTCGGACATTGTGCATAGAATTGTTCTCGAATACGCTGCTGCTCGCGTTTCATGTACTTCAAGTTGATGTATAAGTATTCTGGACCCTTTAGGGTTATCAAACTTTTGGGTCAGTCTTACACTGTACAAGGCTTCGGCCCCTTCGGACGTTGCGAAAGTGAGGAAGTGGGACGATAACACGGAACAAATGAGTAATTTATTTAATGGGTAGTTACATAAATTGAATACGTTGTTTTAAACTTTGATTCAGAAAATGAAAGTAAACTTTGACGAGTCAATTCTCCTCGGCCGCGACGCTCAGCTTTTCCTCCTCTTCCTCTTCCTCCTCCTCCTCCTCCTCCTGGGCGCCCGATGCGCAACCGAGAACTGCTGTCGAAGAAGGACTATGACATCCGTAGGATCTGGATCGGTGGCTGCGGGTGGCAGGGAAATCCGAGTCGACAGCCGGTATCTCTCCTGCCACGTCCGAGTCTTTGATGTGTAGTGCTGGTGCACCCAAAATATCGACGGTGGCGCATCTCACGCATTTTTATCCGCCCCCCCCACGTCTCGTTCCTGTTTTGCAACCACCGCCCAGGATGGTCCACCGCGCTCGCGTTTGCGCCCACTGGCATTCGCAGGACCGAAACCAAGGCGAAACAGCCCGCCATGAGGTTGCCCCCGGTGGCGCTGGCACTACTACCGATCCTTGGGACGCCTGCTCAAGCGAATGCGAGCATCTCCGCCACCGCCGTCGTGTTTGCGCCACCTGAACTAGTCACGCCCGCGAGTGACCAAGCGGGAGCCAAGGATGACCACCGGGTGGAAGAAGAAGGAAGATTGGGGCAAGAATGTGAAGCCTCCGTCGATGCATCCTCGACGAGGACATCAACGGCTTTGAATCCCAGCAAAGACGCAAGGGACAGGGTGGAGCGGGAGCGGGGGCGGTGCGATGGAGAAAAAGGTGAGTACGGAAGTGAGAGACGGTCCAAATCCATCTGATTGGTCCCGGTCATGTCCAGAGTAAAAAAAACTGGCAGTTCGTTGCCACTTGGGATCCCATGGAACAGTACGACACGTTATAACCAAACGATTGCAGCGAATGCAATGTGACCGCATGAGCGTGCAACGGAGCTCGCTGCTGAGAGGAAACATGTGCGTAATGCCAGAGATCAGGGCAGCTGCCAAATTGATTACTCTTTCGCTCTCCCTCACTTCGTACACCCACGACCCCGTCCTCTGCGGTGATGGCTCGTCTTGATCACAGCTTTGTACTCTTTCCCACCGCAACATCCGACAGAAGTTTCCAAATTATCTCTCACGGAGATCGACGTGAGGCCCACTTTTCAGCATAGCGGACAGTTCCTCTCTCCCTTCCTCATGGAGTCCAGCAGGAACCGCGGCCTTCTTGGATCTATGGAAGTCCGCCAATGGACTGCTCATGAACTTTCCGTCACGGAGTCACAGCAGAAGCAGGAAAATGTCGAGATGAACAGCACCAGTTTGATCTCTTCTGTCGCACACGAATTCTAACTCGGATTGATTGGCAACGGAAGGAGCACGATGGCTATTGCTTATTTGTCTTCGATGTTCGAGATACGTGTATGTACCTCGTGCTCGTTTGTTAAGGTAATCAGCCCGTTGATCCTTCGTGAAGGACGCTTAGGGCTATTGCTGGTTAGGCTCATACACGGTTCACGCGAACGTTGACCCGCTACGATATCGATCGTCCATTTGGGCCCTTCCTTGCGTCCCGGCATCTCCCGACATCCCAGCATCATGGTTCATTGAAGCCGCCGTCGCCACCCCGGAGAGAGGGAGGGACCGCTCTTGCGCCACGCCGATCTCACCCGTACCAACCCTCTGCGCGCGTCGTTGTGTCAACTATAATCTCGTACGTCGTAACGTCTGATCGCATCTCCGGTAGCAGCCATCGCTGACATATTGCTTGAAGGACAATGGCGAAATCATAGACGCGTTCAAGAGCGCCAGTCTCATGCTCGCCGAACTGCGCACCTCGTCACTCTCACCAAACAATATTATGAGCTTTGTAAGTACACGCATACAGCTCTCTCGAATTTCACTAACCACAGGTGTCGCAAGACATGGCCATCTTCGACGCCCTCTATGACGCACACGGTCCAGACACGGGCAAGGAGTTGGGAGAAAGAGGAGGAATTTAGAAAGATGGAGGAGCCTAGCGGCTCGAACAAGCTGTTTGGAGAGGTCCGAAAGGTGAGCGATAGTGCCTCCGTCTGCCGGCATTGTATGACATAGTGGTACAGCCGGGGGCGAGGGCGAAGCATCTACATCTCGCCATCTCGCAGATAAAACTAGTCCAGTACGCTGGAAACATAGTCCCTCGCCTCTACCTCATGATCACCGTCGGGTCCGTGTACACGTCTATCCCTGACGCGCCCGTCAAGGAAATCATGATGGAAACGAGCAGAGGCGTCCCATACCTGGGCTTTTTCTACGACACTGTATCTCAGCGGTCTGACCAGGGACCACCCGCCCGTCGGGACCGATTCCGGGTGAGCCCTCGCCGTGTTGTGTCATCCGTTTGTTGACCCAGCCTAGTCCCCAAGGGGTCCCTCCAAGACTCGATCACGTTCGTGCTCACGAATTTCATAGAGATGAACGAGCTCTGGCTCCGTCTCCAGCACCAAGTCACTCGAACGACCTCGAGAAATGCGAGATGGAACGTCGCGAACCCCGCATGCTTGTCGGGGCTGGTCCCGACCTTGTCCGTTTCTGTCAGCTCGACGGCGTCGATCTAGAGATTTACCGGGACTTGAGCACAAGGTTCCGGAGCAAGTCGTCATTCAGGTGAGTGCTCACGAATCTATCATCCTGAAATTGATTAACGACCCTGTAGGAGTTTCGGTCAATGTCGTTGAACAATGTCGTACTCTATTTCTCCACTCGTTACAACCGGCTTGGAGATGCGACGGGTCTCAATAAGGTCACTCGGCAGACAAGTCCTCGGCCTTTTTTCGTCAGGGCACCGGCGTCGATCAACGTCGTTGGAAGGTGTCGCAACCTATCTCTGCATTCGTTACGACTGGCTTGGAGTCGGCAGACAAGGCCTCGACCTTTTTCCGTCAGAGCTCCCGGATCGATCAATGTCTTTGAGCAATCTCGCAGGTCACCTCTCCAATCGTTACAATCAGCTTGGAGATATGACGGACCTCAATCATCCTCGGAAGACAAGGCCTTGACCTTCGCCCGTCAAGGCACCCGGATCGATTGATGTCGTTGAACAATGTCGCAGGCTAACTCTCCACTCCGAGTCATTACGACCGGCTTGGGGATATGACGGGCCTCCATGGGGCCAGCATCCTCGGCAGACAAGCCCTAGACCTTTGCCCGTCAGGGCACTCGCATCGATCAACGTCATCGGACAATGTCGCAAGCTATCTCTTCTCTCGTTACAACCGACTTGGAAACATGACGGACCTCAATCAGGCCGTCATCCTCGACAGACAAGCCCTAGACCTTTGCCCTTCACGGCACCCGCATTGATCAACGTCATCGGACAATGGCGCAAGCCATCTCTCCTCTCGTTTACAACCTGCTTGGAAACATGACGTGCCTCAATCAGGCCGTAATCCTTGGGAGACAAGCCCTCGACCTTTTCCCGACAGGGCACCCGGATTGACCAACGTCGTTGAGCAATGTCGCAATACAAGCGGCTTGGAGAAATGATGGACCTCAATGAGGCCATCATCCCCGCGAAACATGCCCTCAACATTTACCTACCTAACCATCCTGACCGATCATTGTCATTAATTAAACTTGCATATTGTCTCTCTGTTCTCTTCACCCAGTCGAACGAGTTGAAGGACAAAGAGGATCTACACCGAGTTATCAAATATCTCACAAACACTCATCAGTCGATCTCTCTGCAGCCAAGCAATGGATCACGGCAGCTGAGGATTTCCGCCATTCCACAGTCCTTCTCGCATACGAAACATCTCTTCGACTACTCGTTCAACATCTCACTATTTTACCATCCCTACCCAATCGTCTCCAGAGTTTCAAAGTCCTTGCTTCATCTCCAGCAATCAATGCTTTTTCCGCTTGTCTGCGCGATCACCGTGCAAAACAATGAAGCAAGGTCGTGGTGTATTCTGGACTTAGATTGTTCGTCTCCGTTCCCCTCTCAAAGCATCGCGCCGGGCCAGGAAGGCCAGTCTCTTGCAGAAATACAGGGGGATGAAACAAGAGGGTATCTCCTGGCTTCGCACTAGTCAGCAACAAATCGCGGCTACACAGGAGGTGCTTGTCGTTGGTGGAGTTGCACTCGGAATCCGTAAGCTAATTTCCGTGCTCTGAGAGTGCTTCCCATTCTCATTTTTCTTCGTTCTTTTTGACCTCATTCCTCCATTGAAAATATCGCGCCACACATAGAACTTGCCTCAGACATTGCAGAGATTTACCCCAACAAGTCTGTAACACTTTTGCATTCACGGTCGAAGCTGCTCCACAAGTTCGATGAGGCTCTGAGCGAAGAAGGCAAGTGTCTTGTCAAATGCCATTCGTCTACGTTGCTTATCTCTTTGCAATTCCATCTACAGCTTATCAAGGTCTCCAAGAAGTCGGCGTGCATGTCGTTCTCAGCGAGCGACTAGACATGTCGTTGCTCAATGGCAACGGAACAAACGACACTGGAAAGCAAGGGACAAGGTTGATCAAGACGATAAAAGGGCGTGAGATTAGGGCAGATCTTGTGGTACGTGGGCTGAGGACATATTTCGGAAACACTTCACCGACCGCTTTAATTCCTCTTCCATTGCTTCTCTCCGTTCTATTTGAACGTGATACGCATAGCTTCTGTGCACGGGCCAGTTACCTAACACCTCGCTCCTCGGAAGCATGGATCCGCGTACTATCAATTCCGAAAATGGGATGGTGCGGGTATCGCGCACCATGCAAATCCTCCCGCTGAGTGAGAAGGCCACCCCTATCAACGATGACACCCACGGTCGTGCCATGCGTTCAACTTCCCCTACCTTATGCTGCAGTGTCCCACCTTCGCCCGTCGACACCCTTGTAGAAACAGACCTTACAAATTCAGCGCCGATGTCGACCGGTTCCTCTGTGAACGAGTTCCTGAAGCCCGCGACTGACGTGTATATTTTCGTATCGTGACAGCTGCTCAAATATAGGTACAGCGGTTGCCCCGTGGTTCTCTCCTGGTTTGTGGAGCAGTGGAGGATATTTAGGTGTGGATCAAAGTGTAGGACATCTAATCGATTGGGTGAGCCGAGACGTCGATACACTTGACCCGAAATAATAACTTACGCATTCTTTTCAGTATAATATACAGGTAAACTCTAAGTTATGTTTCGCTTTGTGATCGATTTCCTGACGCAAACGTGGGTCGGCGACCGCTCGTCAGTTTTATAATCGTGAGTTGGGCACGCCGACGCGTCAATCTAGACTGATCGAACCTTGCTTTGCAGAAGGAACGACCGAGTACACGACCTGCGACAGCCTTCTCCACATGTCTTCTACGGCATTCCCCGAATCTGCGTTATTCCAAATCGCAGACAACGGTGTTCCCCTCGACAAGCTACTCATCGGTAAACCCGGAACGACGTCGGACGTTAGTAATCATGGGTTTATGTCGACATCGGCGCTAGCTTCGTGTGTCGCCCAAGCCTTTACCTCTTGCTGGAGTAAGTTGTATCGGTGTCGTGCAAAAGGACAGCTACTGAATGTAGGTGAACATCTTTTTTATTGCCAGACGGGGGTGTGATGGTTTGCGAAGTATGTTGTGGAATATTTTTGTCTTTTCGGTCTGGTCTGATTTATGGCATTTCTTGATAGTTTCCTCACGTCAGTTCTTCGTGGATCGAAGGGGTCGGCGTGAGTTTTGCTTCGAGTGGGTGAAGAGGGGAGGGGTGTGGGATTGGGTAGGTGTAATAATTGTTGCACGGCATGTTGACCATGCTTGCTTCCTCTTCATACCGTATCGCTCCACGTCGGCATGTTTCTCCGCGACTGCCATGTGACTTGTTTTATTACTGCTATGCGTATCACGATAATTTCTCGATGCTTTGCCAAGTATTTTGTCGTCGCTCAGCAGCCCATCCAGACGTCCGTGTATCTACGTCTCTGAGGCTTGAGATCGGACCACCCACACGCTCGGGCGACGGTAAGTACGAGTAAGAGAGCGGGATAGGTAGCGGTTTCGAGCTTGCGAAAGCTTCTCGTCAGGAGCTACCCCGACTGCTGCCTGTTCGAGGCCGTACCGTAGGTAGGGTACCAGCTACCAATCTTACTACGCCCAATGCAGGGAGTTGGCCACCTTGCAGAGGCATGCAAGGGGTGCGACCCCGGATTAATTGGTTCGGGATGCACGACGGAGACTTCCTGCTCGAGGATCGAAGGCGGAGAAAAAGGAAAGGGAGGGGATTCCAACAGGTGGTGCTGGCAGACGAGGCAGCATCTCACCGTGGGCTCCACTCTCTGACATCCGAGAAGGATTGTGCGGGTCTTGATATTTAGTAGTCTGGCATCCATTGAAACGGTACGGGCTGTACGGCGTTCCCTAGTTCGTTGGATACGGTCACAGGGTTTTTGGCCACCCCTTCAGCATAGGCCTCGCCTCCAATCAGAGCTAAATGTGAGCGAGAAATGTAAATTACGCTTCCTTTCAAACTACGGTGGAGCTCGGTAAGCGCGCTGCGCAGCATTGACGTCGACCTGCCAGTGAGTCACTACCCAACTTACAAAGATGGGCCATGCGCCAAGATCTGTGACTCCCTGCGATGAGAATGTCAGGGCCTATGATTGAGCCTCCGAGTCAGGCCTCGGAGAGCGATCTCATTTCAAGAGCGGCGGTCCCAAAAAAGGAAAAGATGACGTCAGGGGTGCTGGTGCAGTAGCGGCGGTTAGTAGGCTTTACTTCGGTGTCCACCAACTTGTTGATGAGTCAAAAA
Source organism: Leccinum angustisporum (assembly GCA_038091055.1). Taxonomy (NCBI): domain Eukaryota; kingdom Fungi; phylum Basidiomycota; class Agaricomycetes; order Boletales; family Boletaceae; genus Leccinum; species Leccinum angustisporum. The sequence goes on from JBBPNU010000257.1 coordinate 18,236, forward strand.
TGTACTGTTGCCGAGCACAGAACATGTCCCTCTGACTCTCTCCTGTCATTCTTTTCTCCGTTGCTATCGATAGGGTTGATTTTTTTGTTTTGTTTTAATGTCTTGTCGTCCACCTTCCGAGCCCGAGTCAGCGCATACCTCACCGCTCGCGGGTACCCGAAGAAGATGGCGGCCCAGATCGCTCCGCGGCGAAGGGACGGACCACTCTCAACGACAAAAAACATGGAATATTCGGCCGAAGATGTTCCCGACATGGAGGACCCACTTCGAGGAAGCTCTTTCATTAGAGCAGGTGTCGTATTGCATCTAAAATCCCATGCTTGGCCTGCTTCAGGGCAGCTTAGGTTCGCATCGAACAGCAATCATGCACATGAAGGGCACGCGGACGGTGCTCAGTACAGCGCTGAAGGTTTGCCAGAGCCTTCGGAATTTAGTCCAAGTACTGAAATTGAAACCTCGCAGCTGGGTTCTTCACGCCGTTTTGGCGGAACATGGTGGTGCTCTCGCTTTTGGCTGTTTCGTTTTACAAATGGGCGCCTCCCCGAGACGACGAGGCATATCTGACACGATGGATTGCGCACTACTCTACGCCGCGCAACACCCAGGCACGGTTGAACGAGAAGCACATACTGCAGTCGCAACGGGCGGGTCACCGATGACACCGCGGTGCAAGCGAGTGCAACGCGGCCAGGAATCATTCGTTACAGATATCGATATCCTCAGTGAGAATTATTCCTTGGCCGGTGATGATGCAACACTAAACGTTTGACTCTAGATCGCTGGACCAGGCATCTCCCCATCTGCAACCTGTGGGATCTGAGCCAGACATGATTCAAGTAGAGTAGTAGAACACGAGGCGTGTCAAGTTGGTCAAATACTCATAGTCGAGTTTTCAACGTATCCACCACCACCATATATAGTTCGCCATGTCACCCCATCAGCAAATCCAGGATTTCACCATAGTTATCATAGTGACATAGTCCCACCATAGTTAGCTCATAGTAATTATAGTGTCATAGTATTCTCATAGATATCTCATAGTATCATAGTAATGATAGACTGCACTAGAGTTTTGTAGACTATAATGAGACAGTAGATTAGTTCAAGTCAGTTTGCTATTGTAATGGACTAGTCTATAGTGACACTAGTAAATATAAAAGACTACTGAGGACTATCAGCACCTATGAATATTTATTTTTCCACCAACTTCACACTATGCAAGGACTGTAGTAGAACAACTTAAATATGTACTATAACTTCCCACTAACAGTTCCACACAATCCTGCCTCATCTACTAAGACACGTTCTGAAGCCATGTGAAGTTGAATGACATCTAAGTCAATCTAGTCAATACTTGTTGAGATGGAAAAAAATGATGTGACAGTGGCAACTTAAATGGGCAGAAGAAGCCCCAATGAACATTATGATGATTCAAGCTGACTCGGATTCAAGTTCGTTTGACGTATGTGGTCACGGTGAAACTGGTTTTGTCCTTCTTGATGGGTCACTGCGCCCCTCGCCGAGCATGAGTACTGTGACGAGCATGAGTTCTGGTGCCACTGGCAGCCTGATGAGGTCAACTTTCCAGTGATATACCTCCCATCTCTGCTAGTAGGTCACGCACACTTACGGAACATAAACCGGTGCGCAAGGAGGGTCTCGGGGACACTGGCCGAGCAACAGTCACCACATGAAGAACACACAACGCATCGCTTGACTGTGCGACCACTCTTTTCCCTCGTGATATCCTGTCTCGAGATCTACGTAACCCGCCCCCCAGAAATGATCGTGTTCTTCTTCCGTGTCGATTTCTTTTTGTACTTAAAGTCGATGGGACTCGCGCATAATGCGCTCGCTTCGAGACCCAAGACGCCGTCAACATTGTCGAACTGAGCTTTGCCTGTCCAAGTATACGCAAACGATCGACGTGCTGCCAGTAGAAGGGACTCACGCATAACGCGCCCGCTTCGAGCCCGAACACCCCGTAAACATTGTCGAACCGAGCGGTGGGCCTGTCCAAGTATACGCAAACGATCAACGGTGCTGCAAGTAGAAGGGACTCACGCATAGCGAGCCCGCTTCGAGACCGAGGACGCAGTGAACATTGTCGAACCGCGGTGGGCCTGTCCAAGTATAAGCAAACGATCGACGGTGCTGCAAGTAGAAGGGACTCACGCAGACCGAGGACGCCCTAATCACGTCGAACCGAGCGGTGGGCCTGTCCAAGTATACGCAAACGATCGACGGTGCTGCAAGTAGAAGGGACTCACTTCGAGCCCCAAGATGCCCTAATCATTGTCGAACCGAGCCTCGGTGGGCCTGTCCAAGTATGCGCAAACGATCCACGGTGCTGCAAGTAGAAGGGACTCACGGAGACTGGGGATGCCGTGAACATTGTCGAACCGAGCGGTGGGCCTGTCCAAGTATACGCAAACGATCGACAGTGCTGCAAGTAGAAGGGACTCACGCAGACCGAGGACGCCCTAATCATGTCGAACCGAGCGGCCGGCCTGTCCAAGTATACGCAAACGATCGACAGTGCTGCAAGTAGAAGGGACTCACACATAGCGCGCCCGCTTCGAGACCAAGGACGCCCTAATCATTGTCGAACCGAGCGGTGGGCCTGTCCAAGTATACGCAAATGATCGACGGTGCTGCAAGTAGAAGGGACTCACGCAGACCGAGGACGCCCTAATCATTGTCGAACCGAGCGGTGGGCCTGTCCAAGTATATGCAAACGATCGACAGTGCTGCAAGTAGAAGGGACTCACGCATAGCGCTCCCGCTTCGAGACCGAGGACGCTGTGAACATTGTCGAACCGCGGTGGACCTGTCCAAGTATACGCAAACGATCGACGGTGCTGCAAGTAGAAGGGACTCACACATAGCGCGCCCGCTTCGAGACCAAGGACGCCCTAATCATTGTCGAACCGAGCGGTGGGCCTGTCCAAGTATACGCAAATGATCGACGGTGCTGCAAGTAGA
>JBBPNU010000258.1:0-21189 GCA_038091055.1 Leccinum angustisporum
TCACACCCTCCCACTTCAATGATTTAGTTCTCCGCAAATTTCCTTCGGCAGATCCAACGATAGATGGCTCCGAGTCCGGTCTGAATAACCTAGGGTCGAGACTTCTTCGTCTGCGATGATGGCCACCACGACGCGGGGAGAAACAGGAACCAGAAGTGCCAAAGGGTAAGAAAGCGGGGCCCAACACCATTCCTGCAGGGATCTCCTCTCCTAGATGCCTGGTCAACTTTGCAAGTCTAGCACGGTGCAATTGTCCCGTACGCCACTGCGCAAGCTCTGGGTCATCTTCTTCAAGCTCTTTGTCTTCGCAACCAAGTAAGACAGCGGAAAATGGGGACCTATTTGTAGGGCTTCTGCATGGTATATCAGAGACATCCAGCGAAGGGAAAGGCGCAATGAGCGTTGTCGGTAAGTGTGGCGGTGAGAGTGACAGCGTGGCAGTTTGCAAAGCGGACGAACGAGAAATGATGGATGATATGGAGAGCGGAAGACGAACTTGACGGCGAGGCTTTCTGATCTTCACGGAAGAACGCCCGCTGCTGGAGACGATATTCTCGACCTCTACCCTTGCCTCGGGCACCTTCTCCAGGACATCGACTGTGCCAGACCGCCTTGGTGAGACCATGTAGTGAAAAGCCCAGCCGAGACTCCTTTTAGCTTGCTTAGAGCTCCCAGGACAGGTGTCGTTCTTCTCCTGAGAACTAGCCAGATAAAGGGAAGGAGGGAGAGCAGGTATGGAGTGAGATGACGAGGGACGAGCAGCTTCATGCGACATCTTTTGGCGTGGTGGATGCTTGCTTACTCCAGTGGACGGGAAAGCGTTATGTAGCTGGCCTGTGACGCCATCCGCGGGACGCGGGACAGAGGCAGCCAAACCTAGATACTAGTTGGGGTTTATGGACTCACGGAAACCAGCCACCGAACGAATGTTGAGATAAATCTGGATCGCTCGTAACCTAGAAACAGGCTGCAATGTGGGAAGCGGCAGCGTTGTACATGACAAGATGTCAGCAGAGTCACCAGTTCCTCGAGCTCAATGTAGACTCACCTCCTCGAGCCCGGGTCGCCGACTCGGAGAAGGGTCGCGACAATCACTGACGATGCAATGCATGCGCAGCTAATAGGTGATCCGAGAGGACCGTGATCATGTCTAGATGGCTCTCTCAGGCTGTTTTTGTAAGATGTGAATACATGCGAGTTACATCGTGACTTGCTTTTGATGGGGTCGCACTGTGGCATATCAAAGACACTGCATTCCCCCTGACCTGACCTGTGTTGCCAAATACGTGTTCAGGTACATGAGCTGGAAGGGTCAAATGAACATGGGTATATGTCGTAGAGCCGTAGATGCAATAAGTATGAACTTAATAGTGCTGCAATGTAACTTAGCCATGAAAATAATAAAAAATATACATCGAGACTGTCCCAAGTCAGGTAACGGATGTCCCAACAACACAAGATCCCTCTTTCAACGTGTTAATGCCTTGAGGATGGCGAGGAGATTTGCCAGCAATAGCCGACATTCGCAGATCAGATGGTAGTTTTACTAGCGAAACACGCTTTGCCGCTCTGGTTTTGTTCCACTCCTCCGCTTGTTCCTCTGGGGAGTCAGGTGATATGCGTAGATTCTCATGCAAAGGTGTGACAGGAAGGGATTGGTTGGTGGCGGATAACAATAAATAAGAGGGTTCGTCGGCCGATGTCGTTGACTCATCAAATCCTTTTGCAACCGGTGAATCGGCGAAGGGAGGTGGTCCCAAAAGTGAGGGTGTGGGAAATGCTTCGCCCGACGATGGCCAGTCAGGACCAAAGTCGAGCGCTGAACGGAATGCTTCATGGGCGGACGAGTCGAAGGACCGCGAACCTGATGGAGGAGACTCTTCGCGCGACATACTGTTGGGTCGAAGTTCTTGACTAGAGAACGATGACCGTAGCGCATATTCGGAGTAGCGCTGCTGCAAAGTTTCAGTTGCAGCCTGCAAAGCGAGCGACGTTGCGTCTTTGAAATTCTTCTCCTCGACAGCGAGATCGTTGAGAAGAATGTTGCGATGACAGACGAGCTTGGTTACATCTAAGCGCATCACATGTATTTTCTTGGACATCGTCTGTATGGTTTCCTGCAAACGATCCCGGGTAGATTTCTGGAATGGTGCCAAGATTGCAATGTTTCTCGCGACGTGCATGCTAGAATCGATTTGTGCGTTGGCTGTGCAGATGCGGTTCTCCAGATCTTCCACCCGAGTATGTATCATGCGAGACCTGGAAGCGAGACGGGGAGATTCTGGTCCAACTGAATGTGCCTTCTCCACAACCGAGAGATCTCCGGCGCTAATGCGAGCAGCAGCCAATTCTGCCTTCACTGTGTCAAATGTCTCCTGAAGCTGGGATGCTCCTTCGACCTCTGGTACAGACGGATCACCCGATTCATTTTGGGAAGTACCCGTGTCCGGACAGTACCCGTCGTGCGACCTACCATCATCAGGAGGTGCTTCCGTTGGCTGAGAGTGGTTATGATGAACCCAGGCCAATGTTCTTGGTTGAACAAAATTCGGAAGTTGCAGGTCATGAAGATGTGACGTAGCAGCAGCTACTCCGGTGAGCTCGAGGACTTTGTCTGTCATCCCAAGTGATCGCATGCGTATGCCCGTGGTTTTGAATGCACTCGCATAGTTGATACGTGATATCCATTCGTTCATCTCATTCTCCTCGGTTATTTGGAAGAGAATATGCCGTCTATCACGGGTGATGAGGTGAAAGGTATCCAAGTGCTGTAGTATGAGCTGATGAGTACTAGACAATTGCAGCATGTGTTAGTTTACCTTGCTATTGGATCGGTCCAGAACTGCCAGAGCACCGTTCAATGAAATGATTTCATCAGGCTTGAACGACGTTGATGCAATGGGGGCTTTCCTTGGAGAATCGTTCCAAGAGAGCAGTAATGATGCCCACGATAGGTCACGGAAAAGAAGAAGCGACGATCTCGTAAGTGCGACACTATATGGACGCCACTTGCGATTCGATGGCTTTTTGCCCCCTTCCAGCAGATCATCCTTTCGATTAAGCACAGCGACCTTGATAAACTTGATGGTCCATGTCTCGGATGCAACTAATGTCTCGAGTGCATTGGAAAGGCCGTTGAAAGACGGAGTTGGAATACCCCCAACACTCAAACCAAAGAATGGAGCCGTCGATCGCGCATCCGTTAATCCTATTTGCACCGTGTGGCCCCTGATAAAATCCAATAGGATCTCGTCATAGTTCCAAGGAGCACCAGTGCCATCCCATCGAAACGGGTTCTCAGGTGATATTTGGCCATCGACGTTGACACGGAGCTGATCGAGTAGGTTCTAAAAGGACACCCTGAGGCAAAGAGGCGAAAGAGGTGTAAAACACTCACATTCGTGATAAGATAGTAGGGATCGATCTTTGGTCTGCTCAGTAACGTGTTCCCGCTTTGAATCAAAGGACTTGGAACCCCAGATGACGTGGAGGGTCTGGTAAGATTTCCTTCAAAACTCCCGTCAGGGTCTAAGGGATCCTCGATGAAGATGAACGGTGCAAAAACGATGTTGTCGTAGAAGCACTGGGAAACTGTCATGAGTGACCCACTGCAACTGCAACGACACGCTACATACATCAAGGATATCCGGAATCAAACCTGGGAGTGTGGTGTTCCTCACATAATCTGCTTTGGACATCTTGCGTCTATTTGACTTGTTAAAAGCGTCGGTGTGTAACATGATGAGGCTGAAAGCTAGGATATATGGGTGATCTGAGCGGAGGAACATCATTAGCAAATTCTGCGCCAGAGGATTTGGGAATGACACACCTTTGGAACTGAATAGGTCAGGGTTACACGAAAGATACCTATTCCCAAACGCTTCGATCACTCGATCAATTTGCTGTGTCTCCCGTGGCAGACCAACATCCATCAACAGTTTGCGCAATGCGACATCCAAAGGGTCACCGCGAAAATTAAAACGTCCAATAAATAGCTTGAGTGAATCGGCATGTATCGAGTCTCCGCTGCATAAATCAGTTAACAGGAGTAAAGACCGTCAGCGGAAGCTTACGCAGAAGCCAAGACTCCAGCTATTTCGGCCTTGGAGACGAGCGAGACCAATCTATCAACGAACATCTCGGAAGATTCGCTCGTTCGAGGCTTTAGGACATCGGCTGGGATCTGAGACAGAGACGGCCGAGGAGAGCGAGAGATGGGAGACGGCTGGACTCCATTGGAAAAGGGAGACCCGTTTTTGGCAGACGACGAGGAAGATGAGGCGAATAGATTAATCGAAAGTCGATGAAGGAGTGGCGGATTAGTCGAAGAACGAGGTCGGGGATTGCGCCGATCGATTTTGGATTGAACCGTGGGATGGACCGAGAGTGACTCATTTGGAGAAGGAACCATGGACGGCTGTTGTAAAGTAAAGAGAGTGCGTGTACGTGAAGACATTGTGGAATCAGCTGTAGTCGGTCGTCGCGTGGCTGGGCGGTGTGAAGTGAGAGAATATGGATCGGCGGTGGACGGTCGAACATTGGTACTATCTGGAGCAATTGAGCGTTGCGGCAAACTAGGGATGTTGGTGCGAGCCGTCGAGGGGCGACGAAGAGCACGTTCCGAATGGCGCCTAGAAAGTCCTGAACTACTAGAATTGCTACTTGACCGAGCGAGGGATGCTGAAGGTGCAGTGAAATTGGCGTGGAGCGGGGAGGAGGCTTTCATGACTGGAAGAGAGGGTGACTCAGTTGGAACAGTAAGATGTCGGGTCGTAAGACGTTGAGATGAAGTCGAAAACTTGCGTGACCAAAACGAAGATTTTCGTACTAGGGGTGTCGCAGGAGTGGTTCCAGCAGGAGCGAGCGGGGATGTTGAGGCTCGTTTTGGCGTTCCGAACATGGGGGTCATCGAGACACCTCTGGCACGCTGTTGCTCAGGACTGGAGGAAGGCTCTTGAGAACGCAACGAATACGTGCTCTTACTTTTTCGCAGAGCGTTCTCGTTGCTGCTGTTAGGAAATGTCGTAAACGCAACAGAGTTGGTCTGAGTGGGTGGGGATATTATGGGTGGATTGCGGTATACGTCTAGATAGAAAGTAGGTTGGGGAGGGGAGTCGGTCGCATGTTGAATGGTGATGGACACCCGGGGATCGTTTGGATGGACCTCGTGACCACGGGTACCGATGTTTGGCTCAGCGTCGGGGGACGGGGTCGGGGGAAGGTCTTTCTCGAACAACGATCTCCGGGGAGGCGCACTGCGCAGATTTGAGTCGTCGACATGGTGTAAAGCTTTGCGCGCTGAGGGAGACAGAGGAAGTATGCGGCGTGTCCAATGTGGTAGAGAGAAGAAGTGGATACCACCGCCAGCGGTATTGCTGGGAGTGTCTGGAGTGGGCACGGAGGGGTTCTGCTCGGCCCTCGACGGCGGCGCTGGTTTAAGATTCGCAACAGAGCCCGGGCAATCAGAGCAGCGTGCACGGTTTGCTGAAGGGGAGGGTCTGTTTCCCAAACCAAGCATACCGACCATAACACTATGTAGACACTACCGGAGGCGCTGGGGAGAGGCCGAGCACGGTAAGCACAAGTTGGAGCAACGTCGACGTTGAATGTCACTAGACGGAGTGCCGTGCAAGGTACAGGAACATGCTTACGTAAGTGAGAAGTATACTAACTACAGTTGGTAAATAAGAACCGAGCACCAAGATACTCTGTAGTGGCATCAACTCCGTCCCTTTCGAGCCTGCAGTTCTCTGCGTCTCCTTAGCAAGGCGTCGCGCTGATCGATCCGTCAGACAAAGAGCTGCAATTGTCTCGGCTACACGCACCTCTCCTGCCCGTTTCTTCTCTCCATACTTCATTCGCTCGTAAAGCTTCCGCTTCTTGTTACTCAACAGCATCTTGCCCATCTCTTCTTCATCTTGATCGACTGGCTTCTCCTTCGCCTGCTTCTTCTGCAATTTTTTCACTTCCTTCTCGAAGGTGCCGTATTCCATTCCCGCCGCCTCGGCTGCTAGTTCTGCAGCGCGCAGAGACTCCACGTCGTCAGCATTCTCGATGCTGACCGGCTCGCCAACTCCTTCTTCCTCTTCCTCTCGCTCCGAACCCTCTTCCTCCTCGCTGCCGGGCACTTCCTCTTCCAGTCCTTCCTCCGAGTGGGGTAGGTCAACGGTCGGGTCATAAGCCCCTGCTTTATCGCCAAATGGAGACAAATGAGGGGGCAGCGTAGCACCTTGCGCATAGAGATCTTCTACAAGAATCTTTCCTGCGTTGATACAGTCCACAACCCACTGCGGTTGAATATGCTTTCGTCTTCGCCGCCGTTCCTTCTCTTCAGCCGACTCGTTGGCCTTGCTAATCGCGGGTCGGTCGATGATGACGTGAGTGATGGAATCATCGGATTCCGTGATGGGAGATCCACTTCCAGACGATGCTGGCCAGCCAACCCGACCACCAAATGACCTTATCAAGAACTCGAAAACGGATCGGGATGTCTCCCGCGACAAAAAGAAGGTGTACGCAGAAAATAGCGATGTAGGCGTCAATTTGCGCGTCTCCGATAATGACTGTAGTGTAGGCAGCAACGCCGCCGCATCCACGTCAGTAGAAGAGTAGACGACAAACTCCTCGTCGACCTCCATGGATTTTGTAGTGAAATCCCTGGAGTCGCCATCGACATCTTCGTTAGCAGGCGATGGATCAGCGGTAATGTTTTTGATTGCTTGTCGAACCTCCTTTGTGGATGCTATTTTGCCGGTGGTTGGGGGCATTGGCATGGATGCCATATTTTTCTCCTCTAGGTGAACGCTGAATGCACCAATCCCAGCACCCGCCTCATCTCGGTTAGCATCCAAGGGAGGTGGGTAGACAAGCCCTGCGTCCGTGTAGAGCTTGAAAAAGACGAAGCCGAGCAGAGTTTGATAAAGTTCCAGGAATGTCAGCATTACTCGGACATCAACGTCTGACGGTATCTGCAGACAGGTTGCTTAGCATCTGGGACTCTGAAACGTAGGAAAAACATTACGTTCTGCGTAAATTGGTAGGGCACAAGCCAGGTGACATCCTGGTCCATGATTTCCGCCTGGTAGTATATTCCTTTGATGGAGAGAAAGACCTTCCTGAGCGAACGCGAATGCATGACGTACAGTTGCCATTCAGCAGCCAGGCGGGAACAATTGGCGATTAACGATGGTGACACACGATCGTTGGAGGGTAGGGAGGCAAAGAGAAATATCATGCAAAGTGCATCATCGATATCTCGTACGGCGTCGATGAAGGTGGGGTATCTGATGACCATATAAGTCGCCTTGCAAAGAACGTGGAAGGAGAGTGCTGTACCTTTCCTTTACGATGTGATCTAGTTGATAAGTTGGTTTGTTGTCCTCCAGGTTTTTTGCAATGCTCCATTCTCCACGGCCAAGAGCTTTTGAGATCTTCTTTGCGAATGCCTTGTGCTCGCGCAGCTTGTTCAAGACTGGCTCGTGCGCGAGGTATGCGATGTCCTTTGTGTAGTAAAAGGACGTTGGAGCCGTCGAGCCTTTGTTGGCTTTCTTTTTGCTTCGTGGCTCGCGGGGAAAGATCCCTATTCTGTGTTATGGCTGGAGAGGTGACATGACGAAGTCGAATAATACCTTTGAGGATACACAACCGCCGGAAATCGGCCAGGGAACATTGTAATTTTTTGACCGCGGCTGACCGGGTCATGTAGGCCTTGGCCGCACCAGCCTTGCCCTTTTTTTTAATACGGCCCATCTTTTTGTGTCGAGGAGAAGAAGTGGTGGCTTTGTTTGTGCAACGTCAACAACGTCCTACTCGATCAGACTACCACCACAATCATGAGGTGAGCGGGACCGATGATCAATGGTGCTGGAACGTCGTGCTCACTGCGCTCATGTCAGTCAGTATGTTCATGTTCCTAAATCCGAGCTAGACGAGGCTCAGCTACGCCAGCTGGAGGAACATGAGATCAGCCAGGGACCATTGTCAGTTTTGCAGCAGGCCGTCCGCAACCATGCTCAGGTCCTTATCTCCCTCCGGAATAACAAAAAGTTGCTCGCACGCGTAAAGGCATTCGATCGACACAGCAATATGGTTGGTCGTTCTCCGTCTCGTCCTTGCTCTACCTGATCTCTGATCTCTGCCAAGGTACTCGAGAACGTGAAGGAGGTAGGGTCGCCCGACCTCATTTCACGCTGTTTCGTTGATGATATGACTAGATGTGGACCGAGGTGCCAAAGGGTAAGAACAAGAAGCCCGTCAATAAGGATCGCTTCATCAGCAAAATGTTCCTGCGGTATGTGTCCGCCCATGTGATGATGCCATATTCTGACCGCCGATAGTGGGGACTCTGTTATTCTAAGTACGTTCGTGCCATGCCTCACAGGATCTGAATGCTGAATTTTGTGCAGTCCTTCGCAACCAAGCCTGATGCGTAAAGGCGGCTCGTGGCCGTCGTATATACGTACTGAATGCGTGGTAAAGATATGTAAGTATGTACTCGCGTCAACGAGCTTGCTTCGGATGCATTTGAGTTGTGCCAGCCGATGTTCCGGGAAAGAGCTGTCGGATTTCTCTGTTGGCGATGGCGAGCCGGTTTTCAATTGCCACCTGGTCTGCATGAGGCGTGCACGGGGGAGAAGCAGACGAGCTCACGGTATCGGTGAGGTGCTTGTTGCGCTCGATCTCTGCGCGAAACCAACCGAGAGTCTCTGCACGTGTGCGTGTGTCGGGTATGGCTATGATGGTCCTGTGAGACGGCTATGTACCGGAGAGCGAAGTACGCACAGCGAGAAGCCCTGAGTGCGAGGCGGTAGAGGTGTACGACGCGCTGCCTGAGGATGAAGTGTTTGAGAGAGAGCATGTCTGAGTTTGGTGGCCGTGGCGACGAGACCTTGGTTGTTTGTTTTCCACCATGTCCTCCTCATCCGATATTCATGTTTCCCCGCAACCTCCTTCTCCCGTACTCACCGTGTCCGACAGTCTCGCCAGTCTCGCCATCATCCCTACCGAACCTTCCCCTCCTCAACAACAACAACCTAAAGTACCCCCCGACGATCGTCCCTTCATCATGTATTCTCGCTCTCAGCTTCTTTTTCTCCACAAATCCCCTCTGGTAAAGCTCCCCAGCGGCATGCCTTCCCTAAAAGATTGGTTCGGGTCTGTGCTCGCATCCTTCTCCCCTTCTTCTACTGCCTGCTCACTGCAATTTCAGCACCGAAAACGACCCGTCGAGTTCTAAAAAAGATTCTGAAACGCCACTCCCCACAGGAAATGCGCGAGACCGTCGGTGTGTAGCCTCGCTCTCCACCTAGCTCATCTGCTGACATTGCACACTCAGGTTCCGTCGGGATGCAGATGATAGTGGTACGTGTCTCCTTTCCTCGTACGTGTCCTCGCCAACACCGCTCTTCAGCTTCTGCGAGACAATCATTCCGTGGCGCTGCCATTACCCAGCCCTCTCAGATGGGCAATTTCAAGCATCAATCCATCCGCGCAGCCGACCGCGACCGCGACCGGGACGTAGACAAGGAACAAGATCGCGAAAGAGTCAAAGAAGGTCAAGAACGACTGCGTAATGCGAGTACAGATCTCATCCGAGTCACTTAATCGCATTGAACACCGTCATTCCAGTTGTCGGACAAGTATGACCGTGATCGCCGTGCTCTTTCGTCTATTGCGCAGATGCGAGCCAAGGACAGAGAGTTGGCCCCCCATCTTGCTAACACCACTTCCAGGGTCGCTGCTCAGGGACAACAGGCAACTTCTTCTCGTACAACTGACTCGCGGGACGCTCAAAGGAAGAAAGACGGGGAATCCAACGAAGATTGGCGACGTGGTGAGTCATCGTCAGTGATATGTTACATGCTACAAAACTGACCGACCTCATCGTGACAGGTGGAGATCAACCTCGAACAGGTAAAGACCGTAAGTACTCAGTTCCTGCTTTTGACCGCTCACTTACCTATTCGACCAGGGCCAGAGAATGGTCGCAGGGACCGCGATGATCGCGAGCGGCCGCGTTCCAGAGCGCGCGATCTCTCCCGGTCCCGTCGTGAAGGGTCTCCTTCAAGACGTGATAAAGAAGAACGGAGAACGGACCGTGACGACGGATATGCCCACCGAAAGGACAGAGATGATCGCGACAGGGATTTGGAACGAGACTCCGAGCTCGAAGATCCCCGACGATGGAGAGATGACGGGAAAAGAGACGAACGCATAGCCGCGAGACGCGAAAGGGAGACACGCGAACGGGATTTGCGCGACCGCCGTGACCGACCCACTTGGGATGGAGGTGATCGTTCTGACAGACGCTGGGCTGCTGGAGATGAACGGGAAAGCCGGGGCAAGAGAACAGGTGGCCGGGACAGGAAGCCGGGCGAAGACGGTAAAGACCGTGACGACCGCAAAGACCGAGAACGTGAGAAAGAGCCTGCTTGGATGGATACTTACATCCCGAGCAATGGTAGTGGTGTTATTGGCGGCCAGCGTCCTGGCGGGGAACTGGATGGCATCCAAGCCTTTAGGAAGGAAATGCAGCAGAAAGGCAAAGCCTCCTCGCCAGTGGCATCCAGTCTCGCGGTGCCGCAGACTCAAGCTTCATCCCCGGTTCAGGCTTCTGAAACCCAGCTTGATGAGATTCAACTCTTCCGTCTGATGATGAAGAGAGAAGAAGAGAAGAAAAAATCAGACTCCCCGGGCGTGGTCCCCCCAGCACTCCATTCCTCCGCTGAGAGTCCTTCTGGTCTTCATGATGATGCTTCGCAAGGTGCGTTACAAATTTCTAACGAATTCACCCACATTTATCATGGTAGCAGTTAATCCATCCACACCTAATCTTCCAGGAGAAGTGGTCTCTCGTGTGCCATCGCCTGGCGAGCAGCATGAACCTCCTGTCATTGTCAGCGTCACTACATATGCACCAACCTCTTTTACATCCACCTCTTCCCCCCAGGCCTCTGCATCATTAGTATTCAGCAGTCAGGAATCTGAGTCGTCCGATAAACTGTCCCCACAGAGTTCGCGAGTATTCACAGCCCCGCTACCATCCGACTCATCTACAACTATGCAGCCGTCTACTGAGTCAACGATGGCTGCAAACCAAACGTCTCAAGCTCACCCTCCTGGAGGATCTCGGCTCCTTGCACTGGGGTCCCGGAATCCACAAAATGCAGCTTCGTCTATGCGCGCTATATCCTCTCAAAATCCAGCCTCATCCGTCCAAAAGAATGGCAATGTTGGCATGAATGCGGTTATTGGTGCTGGACTCGGCGCCAGTCAGTCGATTGATCCCTCCGCACACTTTGCCCCCGTGGTCGAGACACTGCAACCCAACAATGAATATTCCCCATATGAAGCACACAAAGACGCGCTCGCTCCCCCAAATACACGTACGCCTGAAACAACCCACCGCGGGTCTGTGACCTTGGCGGGCGATCGCACCGTTTTCCCTTCAGACCACATATTGCCTGCTGAGGCTGGCCTCGGAGGGGGGTTTTCGAATGGCCTCCACCCTCAGTCGTTCGAACCTGCCAGTTCAGGCATTGCTGCTGCGAAAGGCAGTCGATTTGCAAAGTTCTTTGATGGGAAGAACAGAGACAGCCAACCGGCTCCCTTCTCGAAAGGTGCATCGGGGTTGTCACAGCCTGCTCCTCAGAAAACGGACTTTTCAGGCTTGCATGCTTCGCACAACTCTGAAGCTAGAGCAATGGAAGACATTTTTGCAATGCTTAACAACTCTGCGCAGGTATGTTAATCCTTTTTCCGAAAAGTAAGTTCCCATATCTTTTAAATAGGCTCAGAGACTCGGCGTCACCCCAGAGTTGCCGAATATGGAGATGGGCTATGGTTCACCGTCGAACAATCTGCACGTGTTACAAAATCCTCAAGGCCATCCTCACCTACACGGCCCCGGTCGAATGGACTCACTCTATGATGAGAGAGCCTTCGTCCCGGATGGCATGGTGCCAGGCCTTCGTTCAGCTGCACCTCGCAGTAGACCAAGTAATGCAACGTTCTCTGAATTCCCTGATGAGCCTATACCGTTCAACGGACAACGTGCCCCGACTCAGGTTTATCAGGGTCCAGTACCCTCAGTCCATATGCAGCATGGCAACCTAGGTCGAAATGGCCCAATCCCGATGCAGACAGCTCAGTTCCGCGGTGCTCCATCTCCTAATCACCTCGCTTCGGTACAACGTTTACCGCCTGGCCTGGCGAATTTAGGTGGACGACCCCCCCACGAGCCCACCCAGTTTGTCAATGCATCTGTTGGAATGACGAATGGCGGCCTACATGGGACAGTACATGGAAACGGGCCTCAGCCTCCTTTTAACAACTTCCAACAACCTTCGCTAGGCTTCAGTGGTGGGCCTCAGCAGATTCGTCCCCCCCACCCAAGTGCACATCAGCTACAAGGGACGTTGGGTCCGAACACGCTACAAGGACTCGTTCATCCTGGAAACCTGGGATCCACACAAGCACAGTTGTTGGGTCTTGCCGGAGCAAATGGCATGCATGGGGGGCTCCGCGCGCCAGGTGGAGGATTTGGGCAACAGGGTCCTCAAGTCCAACCACCTCATATCGCTTTGAGGCAACACCAGCAACCGCAGCAACAAATTCACCCACACATGGTTCCACTGCACCTGCAGCAGCAAGGCTTCGGTGGTGGAACCACGAACCAGCCGGCCCATGATCTCATGGCTTTACTCATGAATGGGGCCCGGAGAGACTAGATGTTATGTGTACGTATTATGCCCGATGACTTACTGATTTCGTTTCTCGTTTCTCGTTTCTTCCTGTTCGTCTCGATCCTTCTGTGTGGACTTGCCTACATTCCTTATTGATACGTAGTTTCGTACTATGATCCGTTCTATTCTTCTCACTGTTTCACTGAATTATGAGTTTTGGGCACGATACAGTCGCATAAGTTGCACTGCTCCTGCAGTTTACTTATGCCGATCGGGTGAGATGCGTCTGTCACATGCACCGTATCGCCTGTCAAGTGCAACAAGAAACCAGGCAAAACGCATGATCTGTGATGCGGCGGCAATTGTCGGACGAAGGAGACCCAACTTGGCAAAATCCAACCGGGGGGACCCATCAGTTTGCTGAGAATTCACCATGAAGGAAGACTTCTATTCTTCCGTGGCAACCAGCAAAACGTGGAGCGCTCTCCAACCTACGGAACACCGTGGAGTTTGAGCCCATCGTCTTATCCCCATCACTGAGATTTGTTGCAACTTTGAGGGTAGTTCAGCCAAGATAAGCTGTCCACCTGCCACCGCGGTGTATCGACCGTAGCGTTACTTGGTCAAGGCTTGGTACCTGGTACAATGGCGGGCCGCGCCGCATCATGTGAGATGAGCGGTCTACCTGTCACCGGTTAAGTAGACAAGTATAAGAAAAATTAGATCATTATTTGAGAATCCGACAGGGACGCGGGCTATACCTCGATGAACGATGTGTGAAGCTATATACGATGAGCGCCCTGATAAGAACTTGTGAATGATGGGAGGTGCTCTGTGGGAGCCGGCGCAAACGCTTGCATGTTACGGAAGATATATGAGACAATGTGTCCATATGGACGTTTGAACCGATATTCTACGAGCGAACATGGATGCTGAGCGCTGAACACCCGAATAGCGCGTATTTTTGTATAACGCTTGGCAGAGGTTAGGTCAGAGGTCTCTGTAGCGTACCAGTGAGCTGCAGGGAGCTTCTGAGAAGACAACAACTTACATAAAGAAGATACGCAACTACCTAACATCCAATGCCTGCAGGCAGGCAACGTGGAGTTGTCCTGCCAAATCAGAATAAAGGTAACAAATATTACCGAGGACGAAGTAAGTAATAAGTGCCTCATGCCCGCTTGAAAGGACAAACGGATAAGCGGTGCACGCTTTTCACGTATTTCGGGTGGTAAAACCTCGACTTAGAACCACCAGCCCACCTCTATCTACTTCCCGCCCGACGCCAGCCAGTTTGCGAGTACAAGGTCGCTGCAAGTGCTCTGTTACTAGTACTCGTGACTCAGATCACACGCTCGATTCACTTCGAGACGATTTTCCTTGTAGTCGTTGCGCTGCATCCACCCTAGATCCATCCAACTCACCAGTCTTTCTTTTACACCGTCTCTCGCTTCAGCCCTACCAGCATTCTCTCTAATCTCTTTCTAATCACACCACCCAACAAAGCAGTGGTCATTCTCTCGCAGGTGAGTCAAGGCCGTTTGCATGCGTGGACGATGGCGTTAAATTGGCGAACAGCAAATTTCAAAGCTACTTAGTGTGAGTGCTTTCCATGTCGATACTGTCCTCGTCTGACTCAAGCAGACACCAAGCGCAGTGATCCCAGTTCTTCCCCGAAGCTCTTCAGAGTGAGTATGCGCCATATACGGTGAAATACGTCATTTTTGCTCTCGACATCGCAAAACGTGGGGTCGTGGGAAATTGCGCGCTACGGCGCTGTTTCCACACGTGCCACGGATAGCGCCGTTTGGCGGACGAGGCATTCCCATGGGTCAGGGTATTACTTGCAGCCGACCCGGGACTGGCTGTGATGGTGCCGGCATCGCGCCCATCGCTGCTGAGCGCAGCCTGAGCGCTGGGCAATCGAGATAATCGATGTGAACTGCCGAAAGGGGTGGTGACAGTTATGTACAGTCTAACTTGTCTCGGATGAGCTGATGTTGCACCTCAACCTTGTCGTCACGTTTTGACATTTTCCTTTTTATCTTTTTTTATTTCATCGGGTTTCCCCTTTTATGGATGTATCTCGAGTATTTTCATTTTCTCTTCGTAAATGTTTCCGTGTTCCGTTCATTTTTCCTTTTCATTTTTTTTTGGTTGGCAGCGTTGCTGTGCTCTTATTCATTTCGAGCAGTCCTTTCCCTTCTCTCTTTTGTAGGGTCTTCGTTACACAAGACTCCTTCCTCCTCGTCGCTGCTCGCGACGTCGACCCTGCCCACTCGTCTCTCCCTTCCATATCCCCTCATTCTACTCTCTTCACGACCCCCCACGCTGACCACGATCCCATTTTGTCTAGTCAACAGTACCCGCCACACTCGCCCGCGTACCCGATCAGACATCCTTCACGCAAGTGTCCCTGCCCTCATTGTATGATCATCGTCTTGCCTGCAGTGAGTACCACATATCTCGTTCTCGTTCTCGTTTGCCATACTCCATCCGATTCCCGGTTGCCTGTTGGATCGCCACGTTCTATACGTATTACATCCTCCATCAGTGATGACCCGTTCGCTGAAGGCGGCGAGGAACATTTACGTGCGCTCGCGCTCTATCAACCGATTCAACCCGTATCCAGTACTACATCCAGGCACCTTACATATCCATGGCTCTGTCTCTCGTGCCTATCATCCCTTGGCGCATGCTAACGACATAACTCCCCCTGCGCAACGCTTTCCCAGACTCTTGTTGGTTGATCACGCTCCCCAGCCAACGTTCCCCAACCCCATCGACTCAGACATGAAAGATACCTCCATCTCTTCCTACCGGAGCTCGCGGAAAATTGCGTACCCCAAGAAACGTCCATCTCCGATAGGCGTCTTTAAAGCAAGCAAGACTCCCGGTGGTCCATTAGCTCCGAGTCACAAGTCCCCTTACTCTGCCAAGACTGCTTTGCTTCAACAGCGTCAACGTGACGCACAAATTGCCGCACTTCGACGGCAGGGAGTTCTTTTGGAGGAGGAATACCGCGACGACATCCGATTCTATATGCATGAAATGGAGGTAAGGTTCATGCGAGCGGTCATCGCATTGATTTTTCTCACGATAAATAGAGGTATACCATGTCGTCTGCGCAGTCCATGGACCAACAACCTGAAATACGGTGGCACATGCGTCCTTGTCTGGTTGACTTCCTCGTCGAGATCCATTTTGCGTTTCGCCTTCGACCGGAAACTCTTTATCTCACCCTCAACATAGTGGACCGCTACGTGTCTCGCCGAATCGTATACATCAAGCATTACCAGCTTGTCGGATGTGCGGCATTATGGATTGCGGCCAAATTTGAAGACGCAAAGGATCGCGTACCCACGGTCCAGGAGCTCGCACAGATTTGCCGCGAAACATACGACGAATCGGCTTTCGTTCAAATGGAAGGTCACGTACTGGCGACTATCCAGTGGACCCTTGGTCATCCCACTGCTGAGGCTTGGCTTCGCCTGATATGTTGCGATCCCTTCGTTGAGACAGAAAAAGTCCAGCACGTTGCGCGTTTCCTCATGGAGATCACACTCTTTTATCGGGAATTCATCAAATACCCTCCTTCATCGATAGCGCTTGGTGCTTTGACACTTGCCCGGTTTCTTTGTGGCAAGCCTCGCCGCCTTCTCGAGGAAACAGAGGAATGTCAGGAAATTGTCGAATTCTTGGATAACCGCCTTTCCAAGCGGGTCAACGATCTCTCCGAGACTCTAGTCAAGAAATACTCTTACGCCTTTTACTCCAAGGCTGCAACCTTGGTTGTCCAGTACTATCTACAGGGTGGTCGTTATGATCGACAGCAAATTGTTACCTTGCCCACCACACCGAAGCGATCCGCTTTGCTGTCTGGGACGAGTACACCAATGAGCGCCACGAGTACTATATCTGACATTTCGGACGACTTCCCTTTGACACCCACGAGCCCATCGTCGTTCTCCTCTGATCCGTTTTCAAGTTCGATGCTATCTGAAGACGACAAGGAGAACCTTCCTAATACATTCGAGCTCCCTGTCAACAAACAACGTATTGAAGCACCTCCAGATCACTACCTTCCTCACGAGTTTGTCGCTTATAGTCGTCCTGCACTCCACAATCTCAATGGCTCACCTCGAGTGGCCGCCGTCGCATAGTGCACCATTCCTCCGACGCCGCCTCCACAACCCTCAAAATGTAATACCACCTACACGCTGGCTACTTGTGCACTGTTTCTACCACTCATCATCCATGCATCACCCTTCCTTTGCAATATTCCCTTCCGTCTCCAATTCCGCCACACATCGACATCCTATCTCTAGGAGGACGAGGGTCAAGCCAACGCATCTAGTTGAGCCAAACCACTCGATGCTCTCGTTAGCGGCTTTTCTCTCCGTCCTCTGAACAATCGCCTCAATGTTTGTCAATACCACAGATCAATGTGCAATCATTCCCACTCATTCCAGTCTCTGTTACTCTATGCATACACATCCGTCACATCGCTCGCTTTCCGTTAAAATCACTCGCAATATTCACCACGTGACGAGGTCGACAGATTCTCCCCACCCACTGTCAATCGCATTCGTTCTATATTATTCTTCACTTTATGATTGCGTTCAGAATTCATCTCTTGTCGACCGTTTGGCTCGTTACGTGCGTGTGGTTTCTTGCGTCGGTTTCTCCTCGGCCTTTGGCCAACCGTACAACTTTCATTGTGCCTAGTTTAATTTAGCTCTCCGCGCACTTGTCACACTCCATCTCGTCAATGTTGCAGCACCCCGGCATCTCCTACCCAAATGAACAATGTTTTTACAATACCGTATCTGCAATCTCAAGGGCTAACTACAGGGTTTGTGTGTCTGATGGAAATTTGAATTTGATTGTTGCTCGGTTCTGCCGGGGTTTTCTGATCGGTACCATGACAATGCACAGCATCAGTGTTGGAAGGAACGCTGGATGTGATTGTGGATTGGGAGTTGTGTACATTTACGTTGGGTCCTTGAAACGAAGAATGGAAACCTGTCGGACGAAACAAATAACCTTGAAGGCTCAACCATTTATAAGTTGTTTCCACCGCTTTTATTATTGGGAACAATAAGCTCAGACATGGAAGTGCTTATGAGTGGCGCAATTGATTCGCGGCATCGCTCAAGGAACAGACCA
This sequence comes from Leccinum angustisporum, assembly GCA_038091055.1. NCBI lineage: Eukaryota > Fungi > Basidiomycota > Agaricomycetes > Boletales > Boletaceae > Leccinum > Leccinum angustisporum. The sequence continues at coordinate 17,853 of JBBPNU010000258.1, forward strand.
ATTGACATTTCTAGTCTAGAACCCATGCGCCTTCGTTTTTCCTAATACCCACTGGCCTCTTCTCATCCAGACTAATGCGTCCGGCATTGAGAATCGCTGTCGTCAGGACAGTGTTTGCGATAGTTGGATATCCAGCATCAAAGTCAGCTGGTTTCGCCAGGCCGGCGTTCACGGCTCGTGCGGCATCGACGAATTTCTCAATCGATACATATCCATACCCCCGCTGCCCGTCAAAGTGACCGGTTTCAGACGGAGAGTACTTCATACTGGTCACCTAGCCGTCAGCAGACTACCGGGTACAAGTTTGGGTGTGCACGCACTAGAATGGATTATACCACGTCTTGCCTGTCTCGTCGACGGTGACATCATAGCCACGGTGAGCCTGATCGACGTTGATGTCCCCCTAGAACGTATGACGAATCGTTGTATCTATAGGATTCTAGAGAATTGTCGTACGCACTTTTTCTCCCAAGTAGTACCAGTGCTGAGCCGAATGGATTCCAGCTTTCAGTGGCGCAGTCCAAGACGCAGTGTATACTGCAGTCCCCTTGTGTTTCGGACTGGTGATCGACTGCCAATCGACGAGGAGTGTTATAGTGTCTTCTGTTTGGGGAACACAGTTATATGGTTCGCTCGTAGCTATGCCTGTGGAAGCGCTCGCAACGACGCGAGTCGGTATGGCCTTGTCTTGCAAGATCCAACAGCAGATGTCGATGTGGTGCGAAGAAAGATAGTAGCTAAAGAGTGAGTGATTAATGATTTCATTTTGGCATCTTGCACGTGGTACCTAATACTGACCTGATGTCCGAGTCTCTACCAGCCCAGGCCTTGAATGTCTCCAGCTGACTTTTCGGCTGGCTCATCCATGCACTGAAAAAGTTGAATTCTCCGAGTGCCTGTGCTCTAGCTTTGGCGTCGCTGTAAACGGGATCGAAACGTTTGTGGTGCTCGACGAAGCAAACAACATTGTGCTTGCGAGCGGCTTCGATGAGGAGGTTGTGGTGGGAAAGAAGCTGAGTGGCAGGCTTGGTGACAAGGACGTGAATACCGCGTTCGATCGCGTAGAGGCAGATGGGGTAGTGGGTACCTAGAGGATTGAAGGCGTGACATGATCACCACGTATAGCGTCGAAGGAACACTGACTGTCTGGAGTGAAGACAACGACAGCATCTCCGGGAGACATCCCGTCGATCGCCTCCTTATCTGACACAAAATGTTGGAAGCCAGATAGCATGGGCACAAAGGGAGCACTGACATGCTTCGGGATCACATTGCCCTTGTTTTGGGAATTCATCGAATCTGCGACGAGGCCGTCAAGGACTGTGGCAGCAGGATATCTGGCCTTACGAGGTGTCCATGTCCTTGTACACGTTGGCTATGTTCTCTTGGAGATGCTGACGGATCAGCGGGAACTTGGAACCGTTGACGCCAACCATTCCAAGTTTGCCGACCTAGCGCGGGTTGCGATGACTGGTGTGTGGACGAGGAGACCGTTGCGCACCTTTCCGAGTCTCCGGAGATCGAACATGGTTAGACCGACGACCTGGATTGGATCACTACGAGGCAGGAGGCTCAGACATGGGTGAACTAACGCCGATCTAGGGACCGGCAGATCAGCAGGTGGCACGGTGATCTGCGATGGTGGACCCACTCTCTTGTCCGATTTCGAGGCACCACTTCCGGTCCATCCTGTGGTATACTCGCCCTGCGGCACGTCAATCGGGATCGGTCCCGGAAGCGCGTGGACTCACCGTCCCGCCTGGGAAAGGGAGGGAGACAAGGTGAGAAATACTCACGGATCGAGAAGTATTAATAACACGCACACATCATGACGTTTAGCTTTGTTTTTTCCATGTCGGACTGACTGAGGAGGGAATAAGTCTGGGGTGTACAAAAGCATCCGTTAGTACTTATAAGTTGACGGGCGCGGGCCGGGCGGGCCGGGAGGAAAGTTGCACTGCCACCGACACGCGCTGGTCACCGTCTTGTGATGTCACCCTGAATTTTGGTCTGGTGCCACTCGGCCGGGCGCAGTGAATTGGCCACCGCCCCACCCGTACTGGTGGTAGTATAGCGGTACTTGCCTTTGAACCGTTCGGTCAGTTCTCCGCAGTTCACAGCATCCGTCTTTACAACATTTCCCATCGCCTCGTTGCCTGCCCGCGTCCGCCTGCTCAAGTTCGCTTTTACGCACCGACTGGCGTGTCTTGCACGTTTTCTCGTAATTAGACCTCTTTTCCCCTTTAGATTCTCCATTGGCCACCCGTTTACCTGACGTTTCCCATCCCGCTCAGTCTTGGTAGGATATACCTCCTCCTCGTCTCACCCTCTTTGTTCACACCCTATCTGGCCGACGACCATCCTTCACATGCAACCGGTCTCCACTTTGGCTGATTCTGGCTTCGTTCCCAGGAAAGAGTTCATCCGCGACCAGCGCACAACCTCGGATTTCTCCTTGCTCGCACTTTCCGGTCCAAGCTTCATCAGGCTCTACTCTTTCTCCCTCGAGGTTGTCGCAGACCTACGTCGCCTCCTTGACCACTTTTACCTCAACGCCGCTTGCCGCGAGGACTCATCCCAGAAGCTGTGCGAGTTCCAACTCCACGGTAAACCATGGGCTTCTCCAAAGAGCGCACGTACCGAGCGTATCCTCCTCGACATCATCGCCGTTATCTATAGGCATAGTTATACCATCCTCTCCACCATCGACTACGGTCGCGAACGCGACGATCGTCTCGCAATCTCCTTCTCTCGTCTATCTGCTCCTCCCTTTCCAATCACTCCCCATTCCCCAATCCCTGCTGGTTCTGGGAGCAACCTCTCTCACGGCACTGGTGGTAAGCATGAGAAGAAGGCGCCCTTTGCGATATCTTTCGTCTCCAGCACCGTCATGCGCGTCATACACCCTCCTTTGAATTCCACTCCCGCCATTCTCCAGGCTGTCCGCAGTTCCTGGCCAAGGGGCGTCGTCTCTGAGAAAAAGGTCGGCGATACAGCATACGAGTTTAAGCTCAAGGGATACAATTGTGTGTATACAACATCCTTGTCTCCTGTTTGCCTCCAACTCAGTACTTTCAGGGTTCAACGAAGACACGTTTGCAACTGATTCGCTCCATCAAATACTTTCTCTCCTCACTTCCCTCGATGTCCATGCTTGCACAATGGTTGCCTCTCTTTCCATTTGTGGTCGTTCACGAGTGAAAGATTTGTGGGTTTTCATTGGACCTGGATCTTCCGACGCATATGATCAGAATTGGCCAGAGTCCCCAGTTAGCCGCTCTGGGTCCATGTTGGATGTGCGGCGGTCCAATGGAGCGTCTACTCCTGAACGCAATTC
>JBBPNU010000259.1:0-21177 GCA_038091055.1 Leccinum angustisporum
TATCCCATTCTCGTCGCAATCTCATCACCAGGTACAGTCGCCTCGGACACCGCAGCCGCAGCCACAACCATTGCCACCACCGCCACCCCAGGCGCATGCACACTCGCACTCACAGCACTTGCATGCCAGTGGCCATCAACAGTCCATATACTCGGAGTGCACAACGTGAGAGTACGAGCGCGAACGCGAACGCACGGTCTCGAGTTCTGCCTCGCGCGTCTCCTCATTCACGATGCACGTCGAGCGCGACCGCAAGGTCTCTTCGGCGTCCAAGCTCTCGAGTTCGCATGCGTCGCAGTCCCGGGAGTCGGAGTCGGAGAGGCGAGCGAAGGAGGCGGCCGACAGAGAGCGGGCGGCGATGGAGAGGGATCGGGCTGAGAGGGAGAGGGTGGCGGCTGAGAGAGAGAGGCTCGAGAGGGAAAGGATCGAAAGGGAGTGAATCGAACGAACCGAACGGGAGAGGGCCCAGAGAGAAGTTGTGGAAAGAGCTGAGAAAGATAGGGTTGAGTGGGAGAAGGCTGAGTGGGAAAGGGCTGAGCGGGAACAGGCCGAGCGAGAGAGGATCGCGGAGAGGCGTCAGTGGTAGCAGCCGCAGCCGCTGCTCCTCCTCCACCACTAAAGGAAAGAAGAAGGATACGATCAAGCTGACCTCGCCAATCGACCTCGCCGACACGATGGTTGGCAAGAGTCCAGGACAGCTCGTTAATGAGTTCAACTCTGTCTGGGGGTCGCAGTCCAATGCCGTCACCCCTGCTGCGTCTCCTTTCCCGTCTACAACGCGATCAGTGGGCCCTACAACGCCCCCGGACCGAATTCCCGGAGCCAGTCAAGCCTGAATAGACCACGACAGCGTTGGGCGAAACTCAGAGCACATTCTTTTTGGGGACAATTGAGGAGGTGAAGGAGACGGTGGAACTGGCCGTTAACGTGACCCACGTGCAAGGGGACGTCGTGCAACCAGAAGACGCAGCACTGAAACACACGCCCGCGGACACGGTCCCGCCCGAGCAACTGGTGTCCGAGGTTGTGACCACTGAGACAAGCGTCACGATGGCGGCGGTTGGTGCCGCTGATGCCGCTGGAGCGCTCGATGCCACGGTCGAGGACGCAACCTCAAGCAGCATGACGGGGACTACTGACAACTCCAGATGTGGCAGACAACGGGGCGGTTGGTGTGCTGTCTGCAAACCAGCTGTTGGACGTCAAATCAATTGTGAAGGCCATACAAACTTAAAAAGACCATCCGAGTCAGGCCACTATTAGTTTATTTCTGAAGACCTGATGTTACTAGTATGTTACCGGATCATTATCATTATTTCTCAGGGCTCCAAGTATTATAGTAAATCATAATGTAATTTTGGTCTGCAGCCTGAGTGACTCACTGGGCTGGTGTGTTTTGTGATTTGGATCTAAGTTGACTTGCCAGTGGTGTCACTCAGAGTGCCAGAGTGATAAGTTTAATAACAGTACTGATCTACTCACCATCATAGTAGCACTTGATCATGCTCCAAGTTGGAAACAACTTGTACTATCTGTACTATCTGTACTATCTGTACTATCTGTACCATCTGCACTTGGTCTGTATCTAGTCTGTACCTCTGTAGGCTCTGTGTGAGATTTAGTGTTTTGCTGATGCGGCGAATCACCAGGTGGGTCACGAGTGCTACGATTGGTTCGTTTGCGTTGTACTGATTCGCTTGCTTAGGCCCTCGAGTTTTTGTCCAGCCACCGAGACATGATCGTGATCGTGCTCAAAAACGACAACGAAGACTCGGAGGTGGCGTTCAAGTCGTATATCGAAGAGATCCATTTGCTCGTGTCACTCAGCGGGAGCCTCCTTCCGCTCGTTCCCAAATCGGAGCTGGCAAGTCAATTCTCATTTTAATTACTCACTGGTTGAACTGACGGTCGTGATATGAACAGTCGACGATGAATACCGGTTTTGGGGGCATACCGTATGGTGCGGTTTTGGGATTGGCTGCGTGGTGTTTGGGTAACGGCCGACGGAACCAGTCTGTCCAGCCCCAAACGGAGGCCGAGATCGCGCTTGCGAGCGTGTTTGCACGCGGGCATCAATCCGACTCGGAGACCAGACATGAAAGTGTGATGGCAGGAGCTGTTGCTCAAGCGAGCGGTGATCGAATACCTCGGTGCTGCGAGCGAGTTTACGGAGCCTGAGATTTTGTTGGTGTTGTCGCCCGTGCTGTCGGTGCCGAGACATGAAGAACGACCGTCTCGTGTAATTGCCAGTGGTGAGTATTTTTTTTTTCGTCGTGTTCGTTGGGTGTGATAACGAACACGATGCACAACTACGATTCCGACGGTTGGGGATGCGATCGAGGCGTTGAATGGACTGTGCGACGAACTGGCGGCGACGTTGAAGCAGATTGCTGATCTCTCGACGGAACTGTCCTTGCGCGATGATATTCGGGTGGATCATATACAAGAGGTGTGCACCATCAATGACGACGACGACGACGACGACATCCGTGCACCCTCTCCCTCCTGTCCCAACAGGCACGCACCATCAACGACGACACGATGACTGGCGACACGGAGGCTGACGCGACGACGACAAATGGTGGTCGCTCGTGTGCACACAAAGTGGGTATTTCACAGCGGGTATGGGTAGACTTCGTAGACTGGTAGACTTGGTAGACCCAATAGTAAAAAGATGTCATAACATTTACTACATAGTAAATACTTTTTTTTTATTTGCTACCAAGTGCTACAGAGCAACTGCTGAGTGTAATAATTACTACGTAGTGCTATGTAGTAAAAATAGATGGCTTGGGTGCTACCAGACTTTTTCTTTTTTCCAGATGCAGTAGTCATCCGAGTCTGAGTCTTCCCGTTCAGGCTCGTCGTCTGTCTGTCCATCCGCTACCAAATCACAGCTTGCCAAGTGATGATGCTTCTCCTCGCCACCAAGCAACCGCCCAAGAAACCTCCACCATTCTGGTGCGTGTGACTCTATGTCCTTGGCCATTTCCTTGAGACTAAACTCCTCCATCTGTTTAGTGGTTGCTCTCGAGGCACCAAAGTGCCAACCATTGGCTTCTGATGCAAGATCACTTAGTTCTTGATGATACGTCTTCTTTACAGCATTGAAGCAGAGCTCCGCAAGCTTCTTGTGCAGATCTGGATGGCGTAGAAGTGCGAGAAAGATATCTGAGCAGTGCAAGATGAGATCGTGATGATGGCGGTGATCTTGGTAGTACGGGCTTGTCAGCAGTTCAATAATGAATTTAGATGCTGATATTTCACTGTGATCGAGTGCGTTGAACACGTTATCGAGGGAAATCATGGTTCGAGGTCGTGCATTACATTTTCTCACGCTATAGGCCCATCTCACTACGGCGTGACAGACGGTGTTGTAATTCCTCTGGTATACCTCAGCCCCTGACAGGATATGTAACCCTAACCATGTTTTATGTGTTTTTTTTTTACATTCCGACGTTTGAGCCCCTGTGGCTATGCTTGTTTACAAATGTTTTCTTGCAGCCGTCGTAGAGAGTGAGAGGTTGGTTAAGATTTCGGCTAATTCAACTGTGGTACAGCCACTCGGATATATCCGGTCTCCCCCTCCCTAGGATGCCTCTCACTCGATACGTCGGTGTGAAGGAGCCTGTCCAGAAACGTCAACTCGATTTGACCTGGTTGGGTTGATCACTTCTCTGGTCATTTCAATTCAAGGTCACCTGGCCATCACGTCATCTGCTTATCTGTTCATCCGATTATCTGGACAGTTGCGGTCACTGTACGGTGTGGAAATCTAGAAGCCGAATGTAAAGAAGATTCCAGGCATTCGCGATCGGTCGTCTGTACTGTGGTGAGCATGGGAACATGTGGAATCAAAGTTTGTAATGGAGCCCGAACCACAGCTGCCGGCTACCATTCGATGTCCGGAAGGTGGTTTCCTGTAGAGAATAAATTGAACTTTAATATGCACAAGAATGAAATGTTTGGGGAGGAGGCGCAAAAATAGTCTAGTTCGCCACTGGCCAGTGGCCACTGTTGACCGACTTGACTTACCATGGGTGGCAAAATAGACGATTGCTTGATTGATTCGACCGTGGTTTACTTTGAATAATCAGGATGATGAATGATGTCATTGCAGCGATCGATGGTAGCGGCAAGGAGGGTATTTACCATAGTTCGCGCGAGGCGCAGTTCTGTGGTGAGACGTGATGAGAAGAGATACAAGGTATACGTCCGACAACGACGGAAGATAGAAGTACAACTTAGTGCGCACGAGAAAATAGCATGGCAACGGTAACAACAACAATAACGAAATAAAAATGCGACGCGACAACAGCGGTAAAATTCAAAAATGAAAAGCGAAAGCAGATTGTCCATGTATTGGTATTCTATTGGGAAGATTAGTTTAGGCCTTGAATCGGCGGTTCAGGGCGAACGGCGGACATGAAACAGCGGTGCAAAGTTAGCAGTAGTAGATGGAGGTGGCAACCATCGGATGTTGGGCGGCTAGGACGCTTTCAGAAGAGAGCTCGCGCCCGTGGAGCACGCGGGGCGAGTGCCCAGCCATGCGCACGGGCGGTGGAATGACCATGTGCGGGTCGGACCGTGGGGAGCGCATCCGAGTCATATCTTCCGTAGACGGGTATGGTATATGGCTACGTGAGGTGTCATAACTTGGCGGTAGATCATGCTGCCTCTGCGATGCCTGCTTGATAGACATTACACTCTAACATACATGCATTCATGAAAAGACTTACGGGCGTGCCGGTATTATTCCGCGAGACACCCGCCGCCGGCAAAGGTGTGCGAGCGCCAGCGGAGCCGGAGTGTTCGGGTACGGGTGACATACCACGAATTGCTCGTGCCTGCTCAGAAAAGTGCTGCGTCATGGGGGTCGACGCGATGCTGGGCAAGTTTTCCCCTATCTGGATAACGCTATCCTCCTCATCCTGGTCCTCACGCGCGGCTTCCGAATCCTCGAGAGGTCGGGTGTCTACATGTCCCTGACTGCTGGCCCCGTCTGGGCCGTCTACGCGCCACAGTATGCTAGGCTCTGCAGACTTGACCTGCCGGGGTCGTGACCCAAAAATCCACCACCAGCGGAATCCGTGTCGTTTGGAAAATGGTGGAGGCGAATCCGGGTGGCTTTTAAACGGTGTGTAATCATGAACATAGCTCGATGTTACTAACGGCACCTGTGAGTCGGTGGAACCAGATCGAGGTGGGCGCGTTCTGTGGGCTGGAATGAACCCCTGGCCAGACAAGCGCATAGGGTCGTCCAGCGTGGTGGGCATACTCGAGGGTCCGGGGTGGACTCGGTGTTGCCGAGGAGAGAACATGCGCTCTATCTTGGTGGCCCAGCCAGAGTGTACTGGGCGATAGTTGTAGGCCCGGGAGCGCTCACGGCCCGGTCGTCGTCGCCAGATGATGTAGGCCACAAAAATGACAATCAAGGCGCCACCCACGATGGCCGGTGTGACTATCTGCATGGTTCCCCACTGACTGCCGTTCGCATTGACATTCCCATCGCGAGCCTGGGGAAGACGTTAATGCGTCGAGACTCATCTCATAATGCGGGAAATCCGTACAGAAAGCCGCTGCGATGACATGAGCGAGGATGTCGACAAAAGATAAGCTCGACTTACCTGTGGTTTTATCGGCGTAGTCACCATTGGAGGAGGGAAAGGGGGGAGGAGACGGACTTGAGGTTAATTAGAAAGCGAGATATGGCGGGGAACCTCGGATGCGTTCATATGGGGAAGAATATTTATGCGCCAAGAAGTTGGATCAATGATGTTAGTAACGACTAGCCAGATCACCCAATCCGTCTCTTCAAAGTCCCTTCCGTCGGAAACGAGCGCGATCTCCCACCATCGATATATCCGTCTTGTCCAGTTCAAAAACCGAGTCCAAGATCCCGATCTTGGTTTGCCATACTTGCGTTCGACTGGATGTTACTTGGGGAACTAAAGAGTTGCCGAATGCCCATGCTTTCTCCGCCGGCGTCTAGTGTCCGGCAACTCACTGGCTAGAACGGCAAATCCCGTCAAGTCAGTCTAGTTGAAACCAATGAAACTTCACTCGGAATGACAACCTGCTATGTACTACCCGCTGTCGTGTGACGACCCCATCCTCCCTACACACGCGCCCCAAAAGTCCGTCCCGTGTGGCGCTATTGTGGTAACGCAGCGACCGCCGACATCGCGTCGCTCCGATTCGATCGGCCTGCGATCGCCGATGCGGGGGCTCTGCACATCATTTCAAGAAATCTGACTGCAAGGGTCGAAGATTCCCATGCAGCCTGTGTCTAGGTCGTAGCTCATGGTGCAGCCAAAACTCGGGCGTGATTTACTGTAACCGGTGATGATGATTCCCACTAGCCTGTGTTCGACGCTAGCAAGGCTGCCAATGATGCGCCTGCGTAATCACGCAGAGTAGCCTGATTCGGGAAGGTCGTTGAAAGCCCAATCAGATATCTCAAGAAAGTTGGCGTGATGAGGATACAGTCGCATCAGCAATTTCGACCCGGCCATGTGTCGGACTGTCCTTGCTGGTACGTAGCTTTCATAGAACAAGCTCGTGTTGTACCCGCGAGCGTTGTGTGACATACCTGGAATCCCTGATCCGGGTTGCTTATTATTGACAGGGCTATCAGGTACCTGATTATTGATGCATCGCGATCAACCGGAGCAACGTTTGTCGTGGATTCAACCCTACCAGACTGTCAGTACGCACTCAAGCGGCCGTTCGACACAGCTGTGCGGCCAACAGGGTGAGCCTTGCATTCAGCACTCTCACACGTGGCGCGTGATGCGTGAGGTCGGCGAAGATCATCAATTTCGTTAGCACGCACTGCAGAAGCAAAAAAAAGGAGATCAATGACGAAACTGCCCAGGGCCGACATCAAGAGTCCACGCACCCCTCGATTCCGCAAATTTGAATAGATTGATGAGTATCCTTCGATGTCTGTCAAAAGGCAGAAATTTGAAGAAAAAAACCTGTGAGACGCCCTAGAACCTACTGTTTTGGAAGGACCCCAAGTTGATATCCTCTTGCAGAATTGGCATTGTCAAGTGGCAATGTTTGCGAGTGTCCATATTTTGCAGGCACACAATTGTTTCGTGACTAACCTGGCGTTCTTGGCGACCAGCTGGCTCCCGCCGCCTTCCCACTTATCCATGCCCGGAATGACAAAGAGGAGACAAACTGGCTGTGTGTGGTCTCCGGCCGAGAAATGATGCGCCCATACCGTGACCGTGACCGTGACCGGGAGGACTCATCAACGCTAGTTCGCATAAGTAGGTGCGATCCGTCGGAGCCTGAGTGACTGATTTCACTAGTCATTGATCGGCGACTCGGTGATCTATGTTCTGGAACTTGAAGGCAATGCACGAGCGCCCGGGAGTCGGGACACAGAAAGGCATTGATCTGGGACTCATCTGTCAGCCAAGTCACGAAGATATACCAGTGGCATTGAACGAAGGGGTTACAATCGTAAATTTCGATGGACTGAGGTGCTAGTGAGCGCCGGCCGTGACTTCGACATTCAACTTGCAAAACTCGGGTCATTGAACTCAGCGAGCAGTCTAGCTATAGTCAACCAAATTGCACCGGTACCGTTCCCACGAACTCGTCGGCTCATCAAATTGCCATAACAACTGTCCGTTTCCGTTCTTCGTTACCAACATCGACTCCGAACCCAGGAAAACCGAATTACTGAATTACACTGCTGCCACCCTGCTGCCACCGCAGTCAGCAAGATTCTGTATGATATATCGGCTGCGCCCTTGTTTTCCCTATTTCTCCTGTTTTATTTGTTTCATCTTCGGCCCCAACTCAAGTAAAATGGGGGAAATATGGAATACTTGCAAAAAAGCTACTCCACAATCACATGATGAATACATTCTCGCGTTTTCTGTGACATCTGTACGCGTTCGCTACGGTTTGGAGCATCGATTTGATAGGTGATCTTCCTTCGTTCAAGCAGTAAGTACCTTACTTTCAACTCGAAAAGGAGTGGGCGGCCGCACTAGCTGCGTTGAGCGGGAACAGTCGTCTCCAGGTTTTGAGGTTTTTGTTTGTTCGCGATAGAAAAACTGTGTGTGCACAAGTTGGTGGAGTAGCCTTGGAGCGCTCACATTCACATAGTTTGCAAGTCACTATGGAAACCCCCTATGAAAACTGCTAATGTTATATTCATCATAGCCTGAGGAAGCGTCATACAGTCATCGTGGTTCTTAGCGGCAGTTAGGCTCAAGGTCCTCTACTTTGGTCAGTTCGTGGGTGGGTGGTGTCTGCCTCGGCTTGGTGACTGCCATCGCACCAATTTACATAGCTGAATGCGCACCCCGCTGGCTATTCGCGGACGTTGTGCCAGCAGTACTGAAGTGTCCATCGAACTGGGGAACATGCTGGGCTGTAAGTGGTTTTTGACATATGCCGTCCCTAAGTACTGACACATAGTTTCGATCACACATTCTAGTCTGGGTCAACTATGGGATAATGGTTCAGATTCCCGATCAGGTAAATACAATGGTATTTCCCTCTCATCGTCAGATCATCACAGGCGTCCTTCTCCTTGTGTTTATGCACTTCCAGCCAGAATTGCCTCTCTCCCGCGATCCAAGTGACCCTCGCTGAGATCCTTGCTGATTTTTCTGGGAGACGTCAACTGAGCCTGCCATGGTTGCAGTTCCGAAAGATGGGCGAGAGCAAGACGATCGCGTACCGGTGCTTCGTCCTGTCGTCCTGTCGCTCCTCACCGGCCTCACCTTCCGTCAGCAGTGGACAGGCACGAACGCGATCAGCTACTATTCCTCACAGATTTTTGAATACCTTGGGATCTCGAGCCCACGTCCCGTTCGCGATGGGAATTTATGGCTTCGTCAAATCCACCTTTAGGGTCGTCGCGCTCGCGTTCGTGACCGAAGCGTGGGGGCATAAACGGACTTCAATATTCTATGGTAAACTCTCACAGGCGTTGACGATGCTCTGGATGGGCGGATACGTCGGCGTCCCCCTTCACAATCGTACCCGCGACCTACGTCTCGATAGTCGCAATCTACATGTAGTACGGCATCGCCTTTTGCTCGTGCTCAGGTCGGAGATCGCGCTGTCCCAACTCTGGCCAGGCGTGATGGCAACTCGAGATGAGGATGACACGGCTGTTCACGTGCGTGATCGCGCAGGTGACACCGCGGATGCTAGCGACAATCGAGTGGGGGCGTTTGTGGTTTTTGTGGTCGCGAGCGTCGGGATGGCGGTGTAGAATGTGTGGGCAGGGTGCCGGAGACGCACCACTCGAGGAAGTGAAGTGGTTGTTTGAGGGGCCCGGGGTTTGGGTGAGATTCATAAACTTGGATGGCATCATGCGCCGGGGGATGGTGGGTGCTTGGATGGATGGGGCTTGACCGGGTGGTGCTGAGCATCGAGGAAATGAAGAAGCAGGCAGAAGCGGGGGTCGTGGAGGAGAGCATGGTCGAACCAGACGGAGATGATGCGCCTTGCGATAAACGGGTCGACGACTCGTGCACTGATCATCATCTTGTCATCTGACTTTTGATGGGTGGACTCCAAATTCTTTCCGGTTCTCCTACCAAAGGTAAGTATGATATTGTCTTGTGATCGGCTTCAAAAGTTCATATCCGCTATTTTGTAGCGAGACCGCGATTGTGATTCGTGACAGAAAAAATGAGATGCCCAATGATCGGGACGACAGAGGTAAAATCGAAGCTCACTTGCTAATGATATTGATTATGCTCATTGCTGATTGTAGGCATCCGCAGACTCGCAAGCAAATTGATACAATACCCACCTTGTGCTCGCTCACCCGTTCATGGTCGGGTGCGCTAGTCATCCATCTCTTTGACGACGTCACTATCCGACAAAAGGCAGAAGCTGAAAACATACCGACTGTTTCAAGCAGGATTTCTTCTTCTCGTTCCTATCTGTCTCTCAATTTTTCTGCCCAGTCCACACATCTGTCGAGGGAATGGACGGAGCCGCAAAACGAATGATTGTCCGCTCCATCTTGCTTTTGTCGTTTTTGGACCAAGCAACCTCATCACAGTAGCTTTCTCTATATTCGGCAAAGCCGAGATGCGGTTGTCAGCACGACGTGAACGAGAATGGACAGAGCGCACCTGAGGCCTGAGCGTTCCTTCTCAAACTGCATCGTCCGCTCGAGTTTGCTTTTGTCGTCCTTGACCCGAGCAACCTCGTCACGAAGCGCCTGAGCAGCTTTCTCTCCCCCCCTTTTCTTCGAGCAGCAAGCCTCCCTTCTGGGTAGAAGCCATCCGGATAAGAGAAGCCATCTGCCAGGATGGGCGCAGACCGTGCTGTGGCGCACGAATAACTTTACTATCGCTACTTTGCCTCGTCACTCGCTACCATCTCCGAGGAGTTGCTAACTGTGGTTGGCAGACGATCTCGACATCAACCGGACGCTTCGTTGTCTGTGGAAGCGCCCATTATATGACAACATTTCCGAGATGCCCGAGCTTGCGCAATGGGACGCTTGTGTTGCTCGTGGTGCTTCTGCAAGTCGACGGGCCGACTTAGTCCGGAGTCAAGACACCGTAACGGTAGTGCATCGCTGGCACCCACTGGCACGTCCGGCGGAAATTTTCTCCGATGAGTATGTGACGGTCAGTGGAGCTCGCATACTAATGCCTTGTGCATGGCGACTCGGGACTGGTTTCACGCTGGCTATCAATCACAGGGTGGTTGCTGCAAGGACCCACAGTACGGCCCGTGGGACCGTACGTGTTTCAGGTTTCTGATGGAATCTCGTTGACAAATTGCCTCCTTCTCCCCATCCGCCATCACCCAGATTTGCAGACCACATTGTCAATTTGTTTCATGGTTACCTCTGATCGCTGAGTGGTTGCAGTATTGGCTGTGGTACAGGCCTTCAATAGTCGGACTATGGTCTGTAGTAGTGCAGACCGCCGACGAGATCTTTCATGTGGTCAAAAATATGCCCATTCTATCTCCTGTACCAGGGTGAGGATTCACGCGGTCTTAATATTCGCAGAGGGGCGACCGACGGTCACGAAAGCTGATGTGATGAGTCCCAAGAAGCGACCTACTCCTAGAAAACGCTTCGCACGGCCTGGATCACCACCCAGTCTGCTGCTGCAGTGTTTTAACATGGAAATGTTATCCGTTTTACCTTGCTTCCAGTAAAACAACGTGCTGAAGCCTGAAGAGCACCCAGCGTGTTAGCGGGGTATTTGATCGATACCAGGATTCAAAACACTCCACCCAAAGGGAGAGTGAAAGTGTTTACTGACTCATGATCCAGCGAATGATGTATTGATCACCGGAGTCTTTCCCATCATATATATTTATAAGCCTGGTCCGCGGAATGGGATAAGTAGTCCAGATAGCCACACCTGTTTGGACCAGGGAAATTTAGATATACTAGACTTTCTACTAATTCTGAAGGGATGTTTCCACGGGTCCGCAGCAGAGGATAAAGCACCGCGCTATGCATCTACTAATTGCCAGTGATTGTCACCCGATAGTATGCGGCCAAGATGACATAAGAGCGGGTTAGCTAACGAGCTCCGGAGCGTCAGCAGAGAAAATCGATGCGGAGAGTGCAGTAGAAAGAACGCCTACACCGTCCGGAGAATGTCAAGACTCGAGAGTTGCTCGACAATACGCAATATACGATCACATGAGAGAACGAGACATGAACAAAGTTAACGCACGTGACTTGCGCTTACAGAGCACACGCTGTATCATAAAATTCGTTCGCCATCATCTTTCATTCACACTGTCGGTGATTATTTCGGCGCAGTCAGGGTGGGAGCCGTCAGTGCCTAATCCAAGAAACCACCCAAAGGAACAACGACATGCTGAAGACTTCATTTCGCCTTCAAATATTCATTCATGCCGCATCTAGCATTGTGGCTGAGGGCAGCGCGCGCTGTTGTCAACTTTGAGCCCAGATCAACTTCGCTATTTTCCGAGGATCAAGTACCTTGGGCGCCGGGACCCATACAGTGGGTATAGTTGAGCTCATTTTCCCTCTTTCCCTTACTTGTATGCATGCTTTAATCACTGTACGCATCATTGATGCGTTCCGATCGACTCGGATGCGTGCCAGAACTGCAGTTGAAGTCAAGAATCCAAAGGGAAGTGCGTTCTCAAATTGCCGCTCCATTTTGCCCTGCTGCACTCTCATCCATTTTGGTCAAGCCCGGTAATGTCAATTTACATGCGCATACCTCGTGGAACACCTGGCGGTCACGTTTCTGCTTGATCGACAGCATATACCTGGGTCCGCTTTTGTTTCTGGACTCCCTGATATATTCTTTGCATGCCTGCAGCATTTCTCTCGTGGAACGGTGAGTGATGTGGAGATCGCGGCGACTATACTACTCCACACCCTGCAGCTAATCAGTTTCAATAATTTCGGGTGTCTTACTAATCTACTAATCTCGGATCCAGGATCCTATCAGAACTTCGCCCTGCCACCAACTGCCGTTGTTCGTGCCTCGTGTTCACATTGTCAAATCCATCCCACGGAACCCTCCATGCAGTGTTCCCTTATTCTGTATGCTTGTCATTACTTGAGATCACGCCACCTTCGCCGTGGGCAGGTATGGGGCCTGAGTTCATCTTTGCGTATAGTACACGTGTAACGAACCATTTTGGGTGGTGGTTTAGCCTCGCAATTCCGCCGCAATTCTTGGGCTCGTCTGGCACCTTCTTGGATTTACCAGCACCAGCTGAGCATTCCTTGGTCGTTCGCTATTCATAGCAGCGATCGATGGAACGGATGAAAACGGCATGGCGCTCTATTCAGCTTTCCATTTCAATGCCACTGGAGACCGCAAGGATCTGGCAGGATCAAACGGGGTCGCATGCGGACTCCCGAGGCCTGCTTAGCAGCCGTTGAGCCCGCCAATTATAGGGTTTATTAGTCAGCATTTCTCAGACACCCAAGTCAAATTTACTCCGATCCCCGCGCTTCATGGCCTGTTTGCCTGCCGCCTCGTGTGTGATCCCTTCCCCTTCCCGAGCCAACTAGGGCTCATTGCTTCCAACTATCACCATCCCTTGGGAAAATGGCTCCGCCCCCACCTCCCCCGCCGCCCCCGCCGATGTGCTTTCCCTTCTCCTCGAACAAACCGAGATTCAGAGGAGCAAGCCCACTTATTCGTAGCGACTCGGAAATGTCTGAGACCACCTCGCACAAGTCTGATATTGATATTCGCTCTCATCGTTCACACCGTTCTGAAAGCCTCCTCTCCAATCGCTCTCGTCAGTCGAATCGACTCGTCCGCTCGGGATCGTATTCGACTACTCGCACCCTCTCCGACCCAGAGAAAGAGAAACTCGAGTTTGACACAGATTCGGAAGTTTACGATGCCCCCGCACTTCCCAACAACAACTCCAAGCTCTCCCAGCTCCCCCCGCTTCCCTTGATAATACCCGAGGGGAACAAATCCAACTTGGTGAGGTCTGATTCGAGGAAATCCACAAAGTGGGGTTATGGTTGGGGAGTGGGCAGGGTAAAAGAGAAGGAACGAGATCTTCTAGAAAGAAGTCCCTCTGTCGGTTCGGACAGATCCCCCCCAAAGTACAACTCCCCTACCCGCACATCTTCCCGGTCCAGCGGTAGCAAACGTCCTGCGTTGTTCTCGAACGATTCATCGAGCACACTTGTTGGGTCTGCGCTGGAGCGCAAGATGGGTGAGGTAGCTTCGATCAGGGACCGTGTGGATACGAGCGACAGGCTCGAGCAGATTCGCAAGCTGATGGTGAAAGATGGTCTTGATTACTAGTGAGTGGTCAGGTCTAATTGTGTTCTTGTCACCTTACATTATCCCCGTTTCAAGCGTCATCCCTACCGAAGATGCCCACCAATCAGAATACGTCGCTGCAAGCGAGAAACGCCGAGAATGGATTTCCGGGTGAGTGTACGCATGGTCTGGCATTGATTATTATCAGCTGACGTGGAGCACAGATTCACCGGAACTGCTGGTCAAGCCATTGTTTCTAAGACAGCCGCATATCTCGTCACTGACTCTCGATATTGGTTGCAAGCTCGAGAAGAGCTGGACCCTAACTGGTATTTAATCCCTGCTGGCGCAGTCGATGCACCAAAGGATTGGCTTGAATGGCTGGTGGTACGTGTGAGGTTGTGCAATTGATTCTGAAAGTGATCCTGAGGTTTTCTCATAGGACCGTGCTCGAGATGCCAAGATCGGTATCGATGCTAGGATGGTCTCGCACGAAAAGGCGACACAACTTATCGCCAAGCTCAACACGAAGGGGTCCAAGCTGGTTTTTCCCCCTCAAAACTTTGTCGACCTTTGTTGGAAGGACAAGTCAGTGCGCTCGAAGGATTCAATCTTTGTTCAGTCCCTAGACTTTACCGGCCGGGAAGCATCATCAAAACTTTCCGAAGTGCGCCAATGGATTCGATCGCAGCCACCAGCCGTACCGACATACTCCAAGTCTCCACCAACGGCCTCGCAGATGCACGTGGGGACCCTTATTACTTCACTCTCGAGCATTGGTACGTAAGGCGACCAGATTTGGTACCACTCTGACCGGTTCCATTAGCGTACTTACTGAACCTGCGCGGATCTGATATCCCTTTCAACCCTCTATTCTACGCCTACCTATTCATCTCTTTCGACAAAGTCATACTTTTCCTCGATGGAGCAAAGGCTCCCGCCGATATCGATGATTACCTACACTCCCTCAAAATAGAGAGAAGGGACTACAATGATGTCTGGCCATTCCTCAGACGAAGGGAATGGGGAGAAGGCAAACTGATTATTTGCCCTGAAACGTCGTACGCGATCTCCCTGATGTTAACTCACTTCCGCTATACCGTCGTACCCTCCCACGTTGACAACATGAAGGCCGTCAAGAATGAAGTAGAACTAGAAGGGCTGCGGCGTGCATATCTACGTGATGGAGCTGCTTACGTGCGTCTTATTGGCACCTCACCACTCCATCTCTCTCACACCGTTCACTCAGGTTAAATGGCTCGCTTGGTTGGAATACAAGATTCAGCAAGGTTACGATATCACAGAGTGGGAAGCCGCGTGGCGTCAGACCGAATTTAGGAGGCAGAACAAGCATTACTGGGGTCTCGCGTATGAGAATATCTCTGCTAGCGGGCCCAACGCTGGTGAGTGATTCGTCTGGCATGTTGTATATAACTACTAAGTGCACTGTGTAGCTCTACCACACTATTCGCCGTCTAAGTTCAATGCCAGAATGATTGATCGGGAAAACCCTTACTTGAAGTACGTGTTCGAGGTTACTGGTGATATTCCCGATGCTAATGAGTCTTCTATTATCCCAGCGACTCCGGTGGCCAGTATCGTGACGGCACGTGTGACACGGCACGCACGGTACATTTTGGTCGTCCATCACAAGACCAATCTGAGGCGTACACACGCGTGTTGCAAGGGCATGTACGTCAATGGCGCTTGATCACTCAATCCCCACATATCATATCATGCTTATCTTTACCCCAGATCGCCATCGATAGTGCCGTCTTTCCTGAAGGAACAACGGGTCTACAGTTGGATGTACTCGCTCGCCGTGCATTGTGGAAGGATGGTCTCAACTACCTTGTATGTGTGTGCACGTGCTTGTTGGTGCCTCCCTGACGTTATCGGCAGCACGGAACGGGCCATGGATTTGGCTCATTCTTGAGTGTCCACGAAGGACCGCATGGCTTCTCTGCAAACGTTCCTCTCGTACCAGGACACGTTATCACTAATGAACCCGGATTTTGTGCGTTTTCCGCCTGAATGATTACTCGATGTTCTATTCTGACGAAAATATCAGACCTCGAGGGGAAATGGGGTATGCGCATAGAGTCTGCTTTAGTCGTTAGACACGTGAAGGTCAGCCATCTTCATCACCGCTGTACTGCTTGCTAATGGGATGCATGTAGACCAAGGGCGAGTTCAGCGGGGATATCTGGCTCGGTTTCGAACGCCTTACCTGTGTACCCATCCAAACCCGGATGGTAAAAGAAAATATGCTTACCAAGGAAGAGAAACAATGGCTCAAAGTGTGTACTTCGCCAGCGATTACCTCACTTGTGGGACAGGACAGCTTACTTGATCGCCGTTTCCACAGGATCACAATAAGAAGTGCCTTGAGAGACTAGAACCATATCTTAAAGATGACAAGCGTGCTCTCAAATGGCTCAAACGTGAAGCCGACAGAGGCATTGGGGTCGCTGCACCAGGGCCCGGCGGCATAACCATTGATTGGGACTAGTCCGTCTTCTTTTTTCTTCTTTCACTTTCTTTCTTTTCAGACTACGGCGTCGTATAATGCCGACCACTACCCATCCGCATCCTCCCTCCCTGCTATAATTTTTACCACCACCCCCCGGGACTCACTGACGCCGACTGATCTGAACGTACCGTTATTTGCATTCAGCAGAGTCCCGCTTTTACTTTACGTTGCCCGACTAACCAAAGGCGATGTTCGTACGAATGTCGCCTTCACTCATTTTCTATGCTACCAGGAAGGACGGATTGGCTTGTTTTCATACCTTAACGTTATCGAAGCATGCGTATTGCGTTGAGCAATGTGCCACTTCGTTTGTTCGTACTTACATTTTGCGAGCCATGGAGATTTGTACCATAGTCGATCTTCCATAGATGCATTCATATCTCAGTTTAGATCAATCGAATAAACATTGTCTTTGCTCCTACGATAGAAGGAGATTCGGGTCTAGCCAATATACTGTCTATGGACGAGACTACGTCTTCTACTGACTCCGTTATTCAGTCAACAACTCGATCCGTGTAAATTCCCTCAGATTGAGCGGCAAGATGCCCCGAACACGAGTTCCTTCCGCTTGGCAGGTCCCCGTCGCTGTCCGGTCCGAGGGAAGGTAAGGGTTGACAACCCGACAAACGCTCGGGCGTCATCGGCCTCCTCGGTAAACACTGGATGTCGGAACAGAGTCACATCTGCTTATATTATGCAAGCGCATATCCGTAACAGATCACGAGAGAGGGGGGGTTTTTCTTCGGAACGCAAGCAGGGTTGTTGACGCGTGAGCAGCGGGCGTGGAGGAACTTCCCAAGCCCTATCGGGGGAATCCGTACGGTGTGTGAAGTTGCGAGTCCGGGCCGATGCGGCTTGGTAGGGTCATAACGGGGCGCTGGGGAAGTGAGCTGTCGGTGAATAATACTCGGATAGAGGACGTCCGACGTTCATTACCGGCACTAGTGAAGGACACCATTAGACAAATGGATTTGTGAGCAGCGACTGTCCACGGTAATCGACTTTTTTTTCTCCTCAAAGACGTCCCTGCAGCGAATCGAGTGAGGTTCTGGGGAGCACAATCGCGGATGGTCCCTGCAGCACCCGACTTAACGCAACAAGGCGCAAGGACATGATCATTGACTACACAGTATCATTCCTCTTTCGTCCCAGACGAGTAGCCACGTGGAGAACTTGATGGCAAGGGTGGCATTTTCAGATTCTCGCTGATGGCCTTGCGGTAAGTCTCGTATTGTATGCTCAAAGAAAGCAAACGCACAATCAAACGAATCCTCCCAATCGAGGGTCGAACTGCGTTTTTTTTCCTCTTGTGCCTGACACGACATGAGTTCCTACGATGTGATCGACGTCGACAGACGACCTACCTCGATCGATGGTTTCAGATGCGGAGGATGCTCCGGTGTTAGTACCACGGTCGTGGTCTCCGTGCACATCTGACGGAAGAACTACGTCGCTCGATGGCCCTGGATTCGGAGGACGACCTCTATCTGCACGAGGTTTTGTTTTCTTCTCCTTCTATAAACGATGACATCTGCAGGCCCATTGAACAACATTGAACACCTACCGGTTCCCCCACCTTTCTGAGCATTCGCCGAGATGATAGTTTATACAGGCCAGGTTCACTTTATTAAAGGAGCACTTACTGCTCGACGGTGACCTTCGGCCATTGTCTAAGATGCACTGTTCGAGACATTCACGTTCTTTGTTAGATTGAATGCCAGCAAGGCGACGAGACCCACTGGCAGGGACTGCAAGTTCTCGCATGCTGTTCTTCCACGTTCCTAAAACCTGAAGGAATCAAGACGGAGGCGCACTATCCGAGTCATCACGCTCCTCTGAGCGTATCCGAATGCATTTCTGAGGAGGCGGTCACGAGGCGGACTGGACTGGAGTGGAGTGGGATGAGACAAGCGGCGGCACCTGGTCCTCATGATGGACAGCCGGCGAGGGAGCCTTCCGCAGCGTTAAGTAAAGTTGGAATAAAGTGATCACGAACCTCGTCGTAGTTGAACTGATCGTCGGCCGTAAGCGCTGTGGGTGAGAGCTCGACCTGTGCCTTATGATGATGTATTTCAAACAGAGACAGGAATGGACTGTACCTCGAGCTAGGATTCTACAAGTTCTTTCTGGTGTACAATGAACGTGAGGACGGTGGTCTCAGACAACCTATTTCACAGCGCATATACTCACATTGAAGTATGATGGTAGCAGGACACCATGACGCAGATTGCAGAGCGTGATCGTCTTCCCACCCGCGGCCACCACATCGTAGTTTGCCGAGATGGCAATGGACCAGACAGGATGAGTGTACTAGTCAATGACAGATCCATTTTGTTGTGTCCTAGAATGAGACCGATGAGGCGACAGAGACTGTCACGCATGTGTCGTGGACACGTCGAGACACTGGATGTGGAATGTTGCGAATGGCATGCGGCGTGAGACGCAAACAGTTGTGTGCCTAGTACGAATCTGCATTATAATTGCCTCAGGCTCAGTGTACTTGGATTGGAAAGTTTGCGAGGGTGTCATCGAGACTGTCCAAGATAGACCCGAACAGACTCGCAAAACCAGGTAGTAGTTCAAGCGAGGAACTTGCCGTCCGGAGAGAACTTGACTGCGACCAAGTTCAAGTTGCTGTCGTGTTCCAACGGCGGCCCGATCTTCGCCCATGGCCCATGGGAAACGAACAAATACTGACCGTCTTGTCACTCGATCCCGTCGCGATTTTCGTCCCGTTGGCAGCCGGTGTCCACCCTGCTCGCCAGTAGGTCGCAGTGTGCTTTAAACTCGCTCGCTTTTTCAAAGCTCACCGAGTTACACACCACAACTTGAACTTGGCCACTGCCCATCCCAGCCACGACCCACTTGCCGTCTCGTGACACGATAAGATCGAACACAGAGCTTCCAGTATCCATGATTGTGAGCCATCCCTAGCTCCATATGTGCGGCATGGAGGTAGGGATGCTTACAATTGATGCTGCATCTGCCGTTCGCGATCTCTCCCTTCCACGCCACCACTCACGACCTCCTTCCCGCCAGCGAGAAACCCGATCGA
This sequence comes from Leccinum angustisporum, assembly GCA_038091055.1. Classification (NCBI taxonomy): domain Eukaryota; kingdom Fungi; phylum Basidiomycota; class Agaricomycetes; order Boletales; family Boletaceae; genus Leccinum; species Leccinum angustisporum. The sequence continues at coordinate 19,328 of JBBPNU010000259.1, forward strand.
ACACAGATTACCCAGATGGTTGATTTTGATTAGATTTGCGTCCCTTTGGTCAACCGTGACGGTACGGGGAGGCGTGGTCCCTCGATCGAGCGAGAGCAAGGACAGCCACTCGGATTTTTCCTGCCAATTGCCAAAAGAGTGCCGCTCTTCCATCAACTTGCCACTTTCGGGAGCACGCCTTATCGTTGCATCGAGAAATGTCTGAACTGACTTGTTTCGTCAGTCCCTGATATAATCATATCAGACTCAGATGGCGTGCTTGCTGACTCTTACAGTTCGAGCCACGACCCTGTGCTAGACTCGTTCAGGACTATATAAGCAGTCCACTCGACTGTTGGCTGATGTAGTCTCTCCACCTCCACTCCGCCTTCTTATCATGGCGTCTTCTGGGAAGTGTGTCAAGAAGATCATAGCGTATCCAGACGAGGGTGAAGTACCTGCTATACCCTCCACTACCACCGTCAAGGAAAGGAACAATGGCCCGAGCCACGCTGTTAGTCTCGGCTTTCATCAAATGAAGTGACATTCATAGCAATCCACTTACTGCCTCTTTTAGATTATGAATCATCTCTGCAGCTTGTTTCCTATCCTGGGTTGGATTGGCCGCTACAGTAGGCCCCCCGCCGCAGCTGGAGCTTCATGTCACTTACGCCTGCTAGATGTCGGATGGCTGACGGGTGATCTCATTGCCGGTTTGACCGTTGGTGTTGTGCTCGTTCCTCAGGGAATGTCTTATGCACAGGTAACATAGCTCGTCTTTTCTCCACCTAAGTTGAGACTATAACCTCTCGATTCCAGCTTGCTACTCTTCCCCCGCAGTATGGCTTGTATTCTTCCTTCGTTGGAGTTCTGATATACTGTGTACGCGACTCGGATCGACTCAAAAGATGTTATGTGGACTGACACCATCGACCCACGTCTAGTTATTCGCCACATCAAAGGATGTATCGATCGGCCCAGTCGCTGTAATGTCTCTCACTACTTCTCAGATCATCGCTGCAGTCGATTCCAGATTCCCAGGTAAATGGCAGGCACCAGAAATAGCAACGACAGTGGCATTCGTCTGTGGTTTTATCGTTCTTGCAATCGGGCTCTTGAGGATTGGGTGGCTTGTCGAGTTCATTCCTGCACCTGCCGTCAGTGGTTTCATAACAGGCTCGGCCATCAACATTGTCAGTAGCCAACTTCCTGGGTTAATGGGTATTTCGGGTTTCAAGTGAGTCATCCCTTCCAAACCACTTGTCACGATTCACACCTTTTCTCCGTAGTACTAGAGCTTCTCCATATGAGGTCATCATCAATACCCTCAAGGGCCTGCCGAGAACCAAACTGGATGCCGCGTGGGGTCTTACTGGCCTCGCTGCACTCTATGCTATTCGCATAATCTGTACAAGGCTTCAACAGCGCTTCCCTCGAACTAGTGAAGGAGTAATACCTTAGCTTATTTTTGACAACTGACACCATCTTGTCAGATAGGATGTTTTTCTTCGTCATGGTCGCTAGGAATGCGTTTGTCATCTTGGTCTTAACCATCGCAGCCTGGTTGTACTGCCGTCATCGCAAAACCAAGTTCGGATATCCGATAAAGATTCTCGAAACTGTCCCCCAAGGTTTCCAGAACGTTGGTCTGGTCGAGATTGACCCAGAGTTGGTGTCAGCTCTTGCCTCCCAACTGCCAGTTGCAACTATCATCCTCTTGTTAGAACACATTGCAATCGCAAAATGTATGTCTGAGTATGTGTATGCACAGAAAAGTGTTGATGTACAACCCTAGCGTTTGGTCGAGTGAACAATTACAAAATCGATCCTAACCAAGAGCTGATAGCCATAGGAGTCACCAACACTATCGG